>SNQJ01S0065638.1:0-16727 GCA_010110895.2 Picea sitchensis
ATCCTATATTATCCTCTATATGAGTATATTTTACCTATAATATGTGTATATGATTGACCATTTCCTCCACAAACCTACTTTGTGACCTTGTCCATGTGCATAGAGAGGTAACCTATGTTAAAACATGATTTGTTTGATTTTTTAACTAAATTGGATTAAATGATTGATTATTTATGCTCCTAATTACTTTGAATATTAATTAAGTATCTCCATCTAGTACTACCACTAATCTGGTACTGTAATAACCGCTTGATCATGTACTCTTCCTGATTCGGTACTGCAACAACCACTTGATCTAGTACTCTTCCTGATCCGGTACTCTGCCTGATTCGGTACTCTGCCTGATCTGATACCAATACTCCTCCTGATCATGTACTCTGTAACGATCTGGTACCACTACTCTGTGCCTCTTTTGGTACCAGCTCTGCACCGCTTCCAGTACCAGCTCAGTGCCTCTACCGATACCAGCTCAGCGTCGCTTCCGGTACCATCCCCGCACCTATTCTAGTACCACCATTACGCCTATTCTGGTACCACCATTGCGTTGGTCCGATACCTAGATTATGACTGTGCTAGTCCGGTACTAAACCCCTGTCTACAGGATTCACGTGTTGAATGAGTATGCTGGTGGTGATTCCAAGAAGTTAGTTGAATGGAAGTATCCTTAGATAGTTTGGAGATCACAATAGACTTCATCACTCATGCACTTCATGTCATGAGGATGAATTCCATCTATTGAGATATAATATGAATCACCAATTGTAATATTTTGAAACCATTTGATAATTATCCTCAGACCTTGGTTATAACGGCTCACCTTCTTTAAAAGGGATGTTGTGTAGATGATAGAAAGTAAGTAGTAAGTAGATAATGATACACATTGAATTGTTGAATGAAATGTTGAACTGCTGATTCACTCGATCAATTGAAGGAATACAAATGATATTTTGTGCAATTCATGGGAATGAGTAAAGTGTTTTAATATGCAATTTCTTTAGAGGTACCTTGTTGGTTCGGCAAGGGCCCACTACCCCAACCAAGGTAAACCTCCATGTACATGTATTTTTATGTTGTAAGTCAATTGTGTGAGTGTGAACACTTAATAGTTGTGTGTTGCAAATGATTTTAAATGCATAAACTTTTCTAAGTACAGTATAGATTTATTTGATTTTGAATCAATGTAAGTGAATGGTTATACATTGAGCAGAGTAGATAATTCCACTTCCATTTCTGCAGAGTGATATTTAGTTGACAAGCGTTTGATAGATGTGTGGGATTGTTAAGTTAGCAATTGTTATTATTTTGAATTTGCGATTGTGATGTTCTTAGTAGGTACAGGAACCATAAGACTTTATCTCTCACCTTCATGCTCCATGTAATGAAGTCTCTCAATCATCTTGATTGTTTCCTGTATTAAAGAAGGTTTGATTGGAATCGATAGGGTTATGATTGGTTTCTTTCTAGAAATAAAATAAAGTGAATTATTAATTGTTATTTCAATTGCTACAAGAAGCAAAATCTAAGTTCATCTCTTCATTTCATGAGCCTGTAATGAACAGACTTGTCATATAAGCAAGAACCTTTTCAAATGAGTGCTTGTTTGAGAGTTTTTTTATAAGCTTTATCTTCTGAGTTTGAATCTGTGTGAAGTGTTCAGATATTCTAGAAATAGAGTGTTATGTTATTAATTATTTCCTGATTGAGCTAGATACAACAAACATAGATAGTTTACCTGTTTTCAGTACATATGGTGTAACAACTCTTTAGATTACGAGTCTCGGATTGACATATAAATGAGTGCAATATACTAAGCATATATATATACACCCACATTTTGGCGTCGTTTCCAGGGAGTTGTAAACGGTAATAGGTAGCATTTTGAGTTTGATTGGTTTGATGAGTTTGGATTGGATTTAAGAACAATCTGAGGGTGGAGAGAAGACGGTAAGATGAGAGGTAAGAACCTGCACATCCACTTTGGTGGGGTTGCTCCAAAGTCAGGTTGTCCTCTTAACTTTGATAGTTAAAAGTTTGTATTTTATTGGTATTATAATTTCTTCTTTTTATGAGTAGATATAGGGATAGTAAAGGTAGATTTATTGCTTACAAAATTTCAGAAAAAATAGAAAAACAAACAACAAGAAAACCCCCCACACACACACTAATTCAGCTAAATTATGTGCAGGAATAATTCTCAGAGGAGAAAGTTCAAAGGAAGCAATTGAAATAACAGCCAAAGGCACTAAATCTGAAGCCACTGTTCAGGATGGAAGCATAATACAACAAGAAATAAGGGAAGCACTGGTGACCCCATTAGAAGGAGGAGCTAGAAAAGAGACAGAGGTAGTGATAGAAGAAGTTGCATCTACCATTGGGGAAACACACAAGGTATTGGAACAGTTGGATATACCAAACAACCCAGTGGTTGAACCATCACCTAGTGGGGAGACTTCACCAGCACCCTACAACATGTTATTTGGAGACATGGAAAATGAAGAGGGAAATGCAAAAAATGAATCAGAGACATTTGGATTCCCAATATTAGACATCACCAGAGACATTTCTATGAAGAATATTTCATTGTCCTCGCTGTCGCACTTCCATGGTATGTCAACAGAATATCTTGATTCATTTTTGTTTGAATTTGATATACTATGTAGGAGTTGTAATTACACTGATAATGCACAAAAACTAAATCTCTTTCCAACCACACTAAAAGACTCGGCATTAAGGTGGTTTATAATCCTTGGAGAACACACTATATTATCTTGGTATGGTATGAAGGAGACTTTCCTCCATAAATATCAAGATTATTGCAGACCTAGGGATGCTAGGAATGACATATTTAAAATGCAGCAGTCTGAGGTGGAAAGTTTGGAAGATTACCTAGAAAGGTTCCTATACAACTACCAAAAGACAAAACAATTTGCCTTAGACACGGCCACAGTTAGGACCATATTCCTAAAATGTGTGAGGGATGACTTCATTGAGGTACTAAACCTCATGATTTCTAGAGATGTGTACCAAAATCCATTTGCATACATTGCAGAGTATTGTAAAAGATATTCCTACAGTCAAGCCAAAACAAGAAAAAGTGTAAGGGATCCTATAAATAGAATTATTAAACCCACACCAGGAGGTGTTACTAGGATAGAATTGGGGAATCTACTAGAGAAATTCAAAACATATATCCCAAACACCATCAGCTCCCAACTTGATACCATTAAAATTAAAAGAAAACAAGAAGAAGAAAATGCTACTTTGGCATTTTTTTGTCCTCGGTGTAGGAAAAGGCATCTTGAAAATGAATGTCCCATTAATGTTATAGAAATATGTGGCCTTTGCACAAAGGATCACCCTACCAATGAGTTCCCTTCTTTACCTATACTAAAATCCATTTTCAAGGGAGGGGGAGAACCTCAGGAAACATCATATCGCCCCAAGAGGGCATGGAGACAACAAAATCCTAATATGTTTGTAGACCCTACCACACAATATTCACAATAGAAATGGGTACCTCCAATGTCTTATCCTCAATGGGCACCTCAGCAACCACAAATCCAGCCTTGGAAACAAGGATGGAGGGGGCCTACATATGGTAATGTTAACTTTCATCCAGCAACCTTTCCCACCTACCCACAATACCCTTCCAATATTTTTCAGTTGCTACCAGGATTTAATCCCCCTACTTTGCCTCCACCTCCAAAGCTACAACAACAAATTGCATTGCCTATGAACCCAAATCTGCAGCAACAAATTGCACTACCTATGAACCCAAAACTGCAGCAACAAATGCAAGCTTCACCTATCCCAAACCCTCCTCGGCCTACCCATATTCCTGCACAATCCATTCCTAATCCAAATAATAGACTTACACAACCTGTACAAAGTCTTGAAGTACAAACCTTCCCCACTTATGTGATAACTCCTGCTTCATTTAATAGAATTGAATTAAGATTAGGGAGGGTTTTGAATAAACCAAATCCTATTGTGGTTATTCAAGAAGAAGAACAAGTAGATATTCAAGCAGTTCAAGAAGAAGAACAAATAGATAATCAAGCAGTTCAAGGAGAGGAACAAATCGATAACCAATCATATGAAGAAAGAAACACCCATGTACAACAGGAAATTCCTCCTCACACTTCTCACCCAGCAGAAATACCTCAGAAAACTAATCCTCTTCCTTATCCAGAAAGATTACTTGTGAAGAAATTTGAGGTACCTCTAGGGCATAATCTAGAGACTGAACTTAGAAACATATGTGTAAAGATTCCCCTACTTCAGGCCATCAAGGAAATACCTATTTATGATAAGATTGTAAGGGATGTTTGCATTAAAAATATAGGGAGGAAGAGGAAGGATCCTTTTGTTATACAGGTGGTTGAACAATTATCAGAATTTATATCAGAAATTCCATCCAAATATAATGATCTAGGGAATCCAGTAGTGACCATAGAGATTAATGGTGTTGTTTTTCCAAACACACTTATTGAAATAGGAGAAGGAATAAATGTTATGCCAGTTGACACCATGAAAACGATGCAACTAAATCACCTAAGACCAACACAGACTTTGTTGGAATTAGCATACAAATCAGTCATCAGCCCAGCAGGAAGTCTAGATAATATAACAGTCACTTTGGCCTCTTGGGAATACCCTGTAAATTTCTTAGTGATTCAACCCAAATCCTCCAAACCAGGACTTCCAGTAGTGCTTGGCCAACCTTGGTTGGCCACTATTGATGCATTTATTAGTTGTCGGTCTAGAGAGATGACAATTTCCAATGGAACCCAAAGTCGAAAACTCATTATCTTTCCCCCTGCCCAACCAGCCACTGAAGTTTCTCTCTCGTTGGAGAATCCCTATGGGAAGGAGGACTGTATTCAACCCTTTTTAACACTTGAACAAGTAAAAGGATTTCAAGAGAAAATTGAAGAGCAAATCTTAAGCCTATTTTTGGTTGATACAGAATACATTGAATACCCTTAATGTTTTCCTTAATACACACATATCTTTAGCTCTAAATTCTAGGAAATATGGCACCCCTCCACCTCTACAGTATCCACCATTTCACAAGTAGATGAAGGAAAAGAATTAGTTGTCCAGGCTATTGAAATCAGCCCTAGAAAATCCTTGTACATCAATGCTAGTTTAGAAATAGATCAGCAACAAAAATTGATTCAAATGATTCAAGGACAATCTGGTGATTTTGCATGGGATTACTCTGACATGAAAGGGATTCACCCAGACACTTGTATGCATCATATTTACACTAATGACCAAATCAGACATGTTATGCAACCCCAAAGAAGAATGAATCCATCCTTAAAAGACATAGTGAAAGAAGAACTCCAGAAACTCTTGCATGCCAATTTTATTCACCCTATATCAGATAGGAAGTGGGTATCCCCATTAGTTATTGTCCCTAAGAAAAATGGTAAATGGAGGATTTGTGTGGACTTTCAAGAATTGAACAAGGCTACCTAAAGGGATTACTTTTCTTTGCCTTTCATAGACCAGGTCTTGGACACTTTGTCTGAGAAGAGGTATTTTCCTTTCTTGGATGGGTTTAGTGGTTACAATCAGATCCAAATTTCACCAGAAGATTAGGACAAAACCACATTTAATTGCTGATGGGGTACCTATGCCTATAAGGTTCTTCCTTTTGGTTTGTTTAATGCCCCTTGGCCATTTTCTCTTATTTGGCTCATGACTATGTAGAAGTCTACATGGATGACTTCATAGTATATGGGGATGATTTCCAGCAAGCATTGGACAATTTGGAGAAAGTATTGATTAGGTGTAAAGAAACCAACCTTTCCCTCAGTCATAAAAAATATAGAATGATGCTCACTGAAGGAATTATTTTAGGTCATCACATCTCTAGTACTGGAATAAGGGTAGACCCTGCCAAGATTGACATCATTTCTCAAATCAAAATCCCTAGTTCACAGAAAGAAGTCAGAATATTTTTAGGACATGTTGGTTACTATAGGAGGTTCATTCAGAATTTTACAAACCTAGATGCCCCATTGTTCAAACTGTTAGCAAAAGAGGCTGAATTTTGTTGGAATGAACAATGTCAAATTTCTTTTGAAATTTTAAAAACAAAGCTTTCAAGTGTCCCTGTTTTAAGAGGACCACACCGGTCTCCTCCTTTTCATATCTACACAAATGCCTCAAATACATATTTGGTGGTTGTTTTAGGACAAAGGGAATACCAGATTCAATATGATATATACTTTGTCAGCAAGAATATTTCACCTACTAAAGTAAATTACACTGTCACTAAAAAAGAATTATTGTCAGTAGTACATAACATTAACAAGTTTAGACACTACATAATAGGGTATGAATTTTTTGTACATACCGACCATTTAGCCATCGGATTTTTTATGAACAAACCTGTTACAAATGTTAGAGTCATTAGATGGTTGTTATTACTACAAGAATTCAATATCACCATTATTGATAGGCCTGGAAAAGATAATTTAGTTGTTGATTTCTTGTCTAGACTCATTCATACAGGTGATAATACTCCAATAGATGACAATTTTCCATATGAGAATCTATTTGTCATTTCTACTTACATTCCTTGCTATGTACATGTAGAAAACTATCTTGTAACAAGAAAGCTACCTCAGAATCTGTACTCCCGAGAAAAATAGAGAATTATCCAGCTAAGTGTCAATTACATGTGGCATGATGATTGTTTATACCGAACTGGGCTTGATTTGGTGATCAGAAGGTGTGTCTGGAAGGATGAGATGCATGACATCTTCAAAGCCTATCATGATGGTCCATGTGGGGGGGATTTTTCTGATAAAAGAACAGCATACAAGATCTTACAGTCTGACTACTATTGGCCAACTATTTTCAAAGATGCAAAAAAGTATGTGGGTAGTTGTGATGATTGTCAAAGGATGCGAAAACCTAATGCAGTTGATGAGATGCCCCTCCAAGATAGGTAGTAATTGAACCTTTTAAGAAATTGTATTTGCATTTTGTAGGACCTATTAATCCTATGTCTCGAAGGAAGAAGTACATCTTAGTCTACACAGATTATGTGACCAACTGGGTGGAAGTTAAATCTTTATATTCTACTAATGAACAATTTGTTGTAGATTGTCTCTTTGATTTGGTATATGGGAAGAAGGTGTTGCTTCCCATAGAATTTCAAGTGAAAACCTTCAGGACTTCCATGCAACTAGGGATGGATTTGAATGAAGCTCAAAAATAGAGGTTATTACAGTTGAATGAGCTTGATGAGGTAAGACAAGATTCTCTTCAAAGGACCACCCTTCTACAAGAACAAAGGACTAAATGGCATGACAAGTACATCAAAAATAAGTATTTTCAGTCAGGTGATTGTGCCCTACTCTATGATAGTAGGTTCAAGAATTTTAAAGGTAAATTGTTTACTAGATGGATGGGACCCTATGAAGTTGATACAGTTTATGAAAATGGTTCAGTTAAGATAAAGACTATTGATGAGAATCAGACGTCCTTTGTCATGAATGGACATCGATTGAATATTTATCATAAGCCTTTATCCAAAGAGTATTTTTTCATACATGTTCTTCAAAATTTTGGAATGAAACTGGTAAGAAAGAGGGTTTCTCCTCTTGTTGATCCACCATAGTAAGTTTGATTGTGTGAATTACTTTGGCTCTATACATATCTGTAAATAGGTGTCATTAGACACAAATTTTGATGATACTAACAAAAACAAAAACTTGATTGTGTTCTTATGTAGATAAATAAATAAGGAGGACATCTGTCAGGTGTAGGTCTACCCCTTTATCCAGTCTTGGTAGATCATTTGGAGTTTTCTTTAAGTTTTTCAGACTCCTAAAAATTGAAAACATTGACGAGCATGAACTGGCCAGGGCTCGAGAAAAATCCATGGGACATTAAATGTAGTTTTCTTTAAGTTTTTCAAACTCCTAAAAATTGAAAATACCAGCGAGCAAGAACTGGCCTGGGCTCGAGAAAAATCCACGGGATAGTAGATGCAGTTTTCTCTAATTTTTTCAGACTCCTTAAAACCAAAAACACCGACGTGAATTAACTAATATGGGCTCGAGAAAAATCCACATAAAAGTAATAGTTAGGATTAATATTTTTATAATAAAAAGGAATTGGAAAAAGGAATAGTGATCATCTTGGTTCCAAAAAGAGGAGGATTTTGAATCTCAACATGAGGTTTTCCAAGCTATAGAGTACCTTCTTGTTACAAAGTTTGGGGTCGAGTCATTGAAGTCTTTTTGCCTTATTGTCTGACACTTCCGCTGCAAATTCAGAGTTCCTGTATCAAGTATTGATATTTGTTTCACCTACATGGTATTTCAGTATAATCAAATCAGAGGTTCTCTTCCATGGCATCAGAAAACACCAACAATTTCTACAAAGTGTAGCCTACAAAGTTCCAATCTACAGAGCATCACCACCAGGTACCTTATCCAATTCTCCTTGAGTACCAGAATACAATCTTGGGGAAATCTTGTACTGGATAACATCTCTCTGCTCATGCAGTATTGTGGGAGAAGGTCTGTGCTCATTCGGTACTGTTGAAAAAGGCTTGTGTTATTCTGGTACTAGGCAAAATGTTGTGCGGATCCAGTACTGCAAACAATGTTCACCTCTGTGCTCATCCGGTACTAAAGGAGAAGGCATGTGCTATTCCGGTACTGGGAAAAACTCGATTTTGATCTGGTACTGCAAAAAATTCACCCCTGTGTTCATCTAGTACTAGGAAAAACTCTGCGCGAATCTGGTACTGCAAACAATGTTTGAAACTCTACATATCCAGTACTAAAGGAGAAGGCATGTGTTATTCTAGTATTGGGAAAAACTCGGCGTTGATCCGGTACTGTAAAAAATTCACCCCTATGTTCATCTGGTACTAAGGTGTGATCTGGTACTAGTAATGAAGTGTTGGTAGTCCTTATCCTATACTCAAAGTTTTTGGTGCTCGATATAAATGCTTCAAGTAATAGGAGGTATAAACTCAACATTTTTTCATTTTATTAAGGAATTAGACTAATTATGTATTAAACATGTGGTTACTCTCAATTATTGCACACTCCCTACCATGAAATTTTGCAAGCCCTCGTATACATATCCTCGTAAAGAAATCATTCCTATACACCCGAAATGTTGAGAGTACGAGGTAATTGTATCTCTAGCAGGATCAATTTCATTCTTTCTATTTATATGGTGGAGAAACGACATAATCCCATGATCGAACATCATTCCATACGAATGACTTAAGCCACATCTTTATGCATGTCAAACTATGATTTCGTTCTGATCACAATGACATCAGACGATTTCATACTTGAGAATTATGGTAATAATGACCACATCTCTTCTTATCATTTCCCAACACTCACGTGAACATGATCCAACGCCAACCTCCATACGATTCTATAAGTTATTCATGAATTAAACTTATCTTACCTTGCCATCATTACCATGGATGTGATCATTTCAATCTGAATCTTAACTTATAAACGCTCATATGGATGGCTTCAGTATCAAAATGATTGGTATTTACCATTTTTACTGTCACACCACCTACATTTACACTATGATATTGTTCCTTCATATCATTTGCATACTTATCCTCTTCTGGTACCACATTGTGGATTGTGTTGATCTGGTACTCAACCCTCTATCCTTTGTTTCATTTCCTCATACGCTTTAAGAATTGTTTTAAGCTAGCATGGGGGTTGATAGAAACAAACTTGTGTTCCAACTATACAGGGAGACACATGAGTATCAAACTTGCAGGGAGAGATTTGAACAGGTCGGCTGGGTTCCATTTCTGGAAAAATTCAAGGGCTATCATGAGGGAGTCTCTCTTTATTTTGCGCATACCTATGACGAATAAAGTGTGCAGTTTGGAGATATGAAATTAATTATTTTGGAGGCCACCATAGAAGATGGTGTGGGCTTACCTTCCTCTGGAGAAAAATACTTTAAGGGAGTGATCGTTGACTGGAAGCTTTGTCAAAATTTTCTAAGGCCAGAGCATCAAGACCTTGATTGGACTAAGGGAATTCCTCGAAGCTACATCAAGGAGGAATAAAATGGTGAGAGTTGAATCAGCTTCCAATAAACCTGAAACCAGCCTTCATCACCATGGCCTAATGAAGAAATTGTTTGTGAATGCCTTGAGAAAACAAGGAATTAGTTGGAAACAACTACTTCAACAAAAAAATTCTCAGGAAGGAGTGTCTAAGTATATAGAAGACCAGGGAATAGAGGTATACAGTGAGGAGTCTAGTAGAAAAACAAAGAAAAACAAAGGGAAACATTTAGGGGGTGAAGAAACTATTGTTATCTCATCCTATTGATGAATTGGATAAGGATAAGTATGTTATGGAGAATCCTACTGCATCCAAAAATATGAAAACCTTCCAATCTCAGAAAATAAGTCCAACCCTGATTCCAAAAACTAAAAAGCAGGAAATAAAGGACACTGGGAAAGGTGAATGATCGGATAGTTCCCCTGAGGCAACCATTGAATTGTCACCAGATCCAATTAGCAAGTTGGAAAAGGCCCATGAACTAAACATACAGAGTAGGAAAAAGTTTCAAAAGAGGGGTTTGCCAGTAGAACAAATCCTGGATGAGCCCACTACATCTAAGAAGGAGAGGCCTTCCCAATATAAAGGACCAAGTCCAACCTCAACCCCTACCAATCAACCACCATGAAGTGAGAAGCGAAAAAGGAAGCAAACAGGTCAAAAGGAAGTTTCACATGATGCCCCCGAGGAAACTATTGAGTTCCCTTAGGAATCATTCAATGAGTTGGAGAAGACCCCTGAAGAAGCTATTGTGTTTCCTAAAGAGATGAATAGTGAGTTGGAGAAGACTCCTAAGATGACAAGTGGAAGGAAGGGGAAGATTAAAACAAGGAAGGTTCAAAAGAAACAAATCTCAAAGCCTACACCTTAGTCCTCTAGAGTGGAAACAAGGAATGTTCAACAAGGACAAACTCCAAAACCCACACTTCGGTCCTCCAAGGCGAAAATCAAATTTGTACAAGAGAAACAAGTCCCTGGGAATATAATTGTTATTAAACTAAAGAAGAGGAAGTTGTTTGAAGAGACTTCCACCCTTGTCAGCAAATCTAAGGAAGCCTCACTTCATGTATGAAGAACCACCAAGAGCATGGCCAAACAGATAACAGTTCTACATGTGCCTTCTCTTCCAGAAGAGCCTATTGATATTCCAAATTCTCCAGAGAAAGAAAGTGGCTATGGAGCTATGATTAGTGAGACTGAGGGGTTAGTGATAGAAACCTTGAGAGGTCTAAGAAAGGAGAAGGAAGCCTGAGAGGAGGTAATTGAACAAACAACCACATCTGATCTTGACAATTCTCTGAGAAAACAGCAATTGATAGTGAAGATTGGGAAACTGACAAAACATAATGAGAAGTTGAAACAAGAGGTTACATAGTACCAAGTGTTGGATAGGCATATTAAGGCAGAGAATGCACAATTGAAAGACTATAACCTCAGGTTACAGAATTCCCAAGAAGAGGTCTCTGTTAAACTCAACATTTTTTTACGTTTGATCCAATACACCAGGGTGATTAAGAAGGAACTTAGGAGCGAAGATTCTGGTCTCAAAATTATACAGCCAGATAAATGATGTTCAGACAGGAAGGGAGATGGTTCAGTTTTGCAAAGTTTTGAGTATCAATTTTGGCATTGTTACATGAGGACATGCAATGACTTTAGCATGGGGGAATTGAGTCTCCATTTTGACACCTCTATTATCTTATATTATCCTCTATCTGAGTATATTTCACCTAGAGTATGTGTATATGATTGTCCATTTACTCCACAAACCTACTTTATGACCTTCTCCATGTGCATAGAGAGGTAACCTATGTTAAAACATAATTTATTTTATTTTTTTATTAAATTGGATTAAATGATTGATTATTTATGCTCCTAATTACTTTGACTATTAATTAATCAGCTCCATTTGGTACTACCACTGATCTGGTACTACAACAACCGCTTGATTTGGTACTTTGCCTGATCTGATACTCTGCCTAATCGGGTACCAATACTCATCCTCATTTGATACTCTGTAGTGATCCGATACCACTACTATGTGCCTCTTCCGGTACCATCTATGTGCCTCTTTCGGTACCATCTCAGCACCTCTTTCGGTACCAGCCTTGCACCTATTCTAGTACCACCATTGCACCTATTCCAGTACCACCATTGGGCTGGTCTGATACCTAGATTATGACTGTGCTAGTCTGGTACTAAACCCTTGTCTACATGATTCACGTGTTGAACGAGTATGTTGGTGGTGATTCCAAGAATTTAGTTGAATGGAAGTATCCTTAGATAGTTTGGAGATCGTGATAGACTTCATAACTCATGCACTTTTTGTCATGAGGATGAATTCCATCCCTTGAGATATGATATGAATCACCAATTGTAATATTTTGAAACCATTTGATAATTATCCTCAGACATTGGTTATAACGGCTCACCGTCTTTAAAAGGGATGTTGTGTAGATGATAGAAAGTAATTAGTAAGTATAGAATGATACACATTGTTATGTTGAATGAAATGTTGAACTGTTGATTCACTCGATCAATTGAAGGAATACAAATGATATTTTGTGCAATTCATGGGAATGAGTAAAGTGTTTTAATCTACAATTTCTTTAGAGCTACCTTGTTGGTTCATCAAGGGCCCACCACCCCAACCAAGGTAAACATCCTTGTACATGTCTTTGTGTGTTGTAAGTCAATTGTGTGAGTGTGAAAACTTAATAGTTGTGTGTTGCAAATTATTTTAAATGCATAAATTTTTCTAAGTACAGTACAGATTTATTTGATTTTGAATCAGTGTGAGTGAATGGTTATACATTGAGCAGAGTAGATAATTCCACTTCCATTTCTGCAGATTGATATTTAGTTGACAAGCGTTTGATAGATGTGTGGGATTGTTAAGTAAGCAATTGTTATTATTTTGAATTTACGATTTTGATGTTCTTAGTAGGTACAGGAACCATAAGACTTCATCTCTCACCTTCATGCTCCATGTAATGAAGTCTCTCAATCATATTGATTGTTTCATGTATTAAAGAAGGTTTGATTGGAATCGATAGGTTTATGATTGGTTTCTTTCTAGAAATAAAATAAAGTGAATTATTAATTGTTATTTCAATTGCTACAAGAAGCAAGATCTAAGTTCATCTCTCCATTTCATGAGCATGTAATGAACAAACTTGTCATCTAAGCAAGAACCTTTTCAAATGAGTGTTTGTTTGAGAGTTTTGTTATAATATTTATATTCTAAGTTTGAAGTTGTGTGAAGTGTTCATATATTCTATAAATTGAGTGTTATGTTATTAATTATTTCCTGATTGAGCTAGATACAAAAGACATAGATAGGTTACCTTTTTTTGGCACATATGGTGTAACAACTCTTTTGATTATGAATCCTAGATTGACATATAAATGAGTGAAATGTACTAAGCATATATATACACCAACACTTCTCCTCCTTCATATCATTCATATTAGCATAACCATTCTCTATGTGGTGTCATATGATAGAATTCTCTTGAGTTAATCAAACAAACATCTTGATCTGATTGTGTATTGGTCGACGTCATGTACATATCGCATCCATTATCTAGATTCATATTTATCACAGTCAATTACTTCTCATTGGATAATGTATTGACTTCCATTGCCTTCGAGTTGCAGTCCCTTTTGTAATTCATAGATTTACCACATTTTCAGCATCTTCTTGTCGAATGAACCGAGGATTTAGATCTACCCTTCGACTTATACTTTCTACCGGAGAATTTTCCTTTATCTCCATGAACCAATTGACCTATCACCATTAAAGCATATTTGTTCGATCCTTCCAAGTTATTTCTTCTGATTTATTCTAACAATAGAGATGCAACCATGTACTCTAGTGCTAATGTTGTTGTATTACTCCCTATTTCCATAACTAAGTTATCCCAGGAGTCTGGAAAAGAACATAATAGGCTAATACATTTCTCCTCCTCAATGATTTTAATATCCACAAAAGATAACTGGCTTATAATGGTATTAAACACATTTAAATGCTCAGTCACTGAACTTTCATCACTCATTCTCAAAAGGTACAATTTCTTCCTAAGAAATAATTTATTTACTAGGAATTTCAATTGGTACAAGCTTCACAACTTGTCTGACGGTTTATTGGTCGAATCTTCACTTGAGACATTCAACAACACTGAATCTACAAGGCAAAGTCAAATCATACTCCTTGATCTTCTCTCGAGTTTCTCCCATTCTTCCGTCGACATACTTGTCAGCACAATACCTAGAAAAATTGTTGTCCATTATTCTCGACCTACAAGGAGATCTTTAATTTTAAGCTTCCAAAGCTCAAAATTCTGGCCATTGAATTTTTAGATCTCTATTCTCGAGCTTCTTTCCATTGTTTAACACAACCTTTTCCACAATATTTAAAGATTTCATACTTACGACTCTTACTAAACCTAGGGTTTAGCTCAAATCCAAGGTTTTTTATCCAAGATCTGATACCACATGTTAGGAAATGAGTCACACTTCCACACTAAACCTAGCAGAAGAGAGGAAGAAAGATTTAATCAAGAAATTAAATGACACAGCGAGCACACAGTACATGGAGATTTTACCCTGGAAACCCAAACCAATAAAACCATCATTACTTGAGTGTCTTCTCTTTGTTGTCTTATTCATTCAGAATAAAAGGTTACATGGCTAACCTTGGTCCATGCCTAAAACACAATCCACATCACACCCTCTTTCTTACACAAGAACAACCATGTAGTAAAATGTGTCTTACATATGCATGACCAACAACCTTTAAATTACATACTATTGGCTATTATCCATTCATCATCTAAAGATTCAAGATTCATTGATTAGATTTTTTTCAACCTTACAACACACCTTCTTTATGGGCTTTTGTTATCCATAAATTTGGTCGTCATGGTGATGTAATGATGATGGAGAAATCAAGCTCTTCACTAGAACACTTTCCTGAGAGGAGTTACCTTTGTCTCTTTCCTGAAATCATATTTTTAAGGGAAGTTTGCAGGCTACCTATATATTTGTCTGTGAGAATGTATGATTCTCGCAGGCTGCATTAAGACAAGGCGTGAGGGGTTCGCACTGTACCTAACTGCTAGGGTGCGAACATCTTCTAAAGAAGGGAAAAAGATGGATTCTCGAGCCTTCTAGAAAGGAATCTTCTATAAGGATGAGATGGCATTCGAATGATCTTCTAAGTACTGGCTTTCCTGATATCTTGGGATCATTCCTATCCAAGTAACTAATCCATTCTCTCTTATAAATTGAGGGGAATGCTCATGGAAAAGGTTAAGCAACAAGCTAGCAAGAGATTTATTGAATAATTAGTGTAAGATTGTATGAAGGACTGATGCTACAGCATCTAGAGACACCAGTAAGGTTATAAAAAGTGGTTGATCTTCTTCATGCATGAGCAAGCGTGTGTGTCAGAGCTAGGAGCCATCGAAAGGAGACTTGCAACATCAAGGCTCAGGTTTTATTTCTTTCTTTCTATCAATTTAATACAGTAATATGTCCCTTTCCCATAAAGCTGATGTCACTTTATTACATAACTCCTTGATCATATGTATAGATTAACTGTTGAATATATTGAGTTGTTTTCACTTCAATTGGTTTGAGGTGTCCTGGTCTTGGCGGCACAAGAGCATTGGAGCGAAGCTGGCACAACAGAGATCCAAGGAAGCGATCACAAGGTACGTTCATGATTCTTGCCTCCTAGTTCATTCAATAGTCTAAATCTAGGGAAAGAGTATTATTCTGTCCTGTTTTGTTCTAGATCCAGGTGGATCTAGGGAGATCGGTTTGTGTCCGCACTTACGAATTAATCCTAAAACAAAATTGGCGACTCCACTGGGGAACAATCCCATTTTTTGGTGGCTTTTTGTATTTTATGTGGCCATTTGCTTCAGTTTCATTTTTCTCTTGTCTTGTCAGTCTCTGAGTCCTCAGGATATCCTGAGAGACCTTCTGGGTCTAGAAGCCTTTGTCACTTTTGCTTTCATTTTCAATTTTTTTGTCATCTTCAGGACTTCTCACACTGCGTTTAACTGCAGCCTGCGAGAATTGGTCAGGTTCGTACCCTGCTCATAGGGTTCAGTGCGAGGTGTTCACACCTTGCTCAAAGGTTGCCTGCGAGAATCACTGCTTCTCGCACTGTGTTACATTCCTTGCCTGCGAACAGTCTTTTCAAAAATTTTGAAATTGAGTTTTCATCTTTTTGACTGCCCAGATCAGTTGAAATACATCTTATTGGTTTCTTGGACTTTTGATTGACATGGCTCTTGCTTTAGTTTGCATGCTTGAACTGTTTTAGGGTTTCAAGGTTTTTTCTTGTCCTTTGTAACTTGGATTTCATTTCTTGACTCTTATTGGCAATTCATTCTCTCTGAATTCAAGAGCTGAGTGTGTCTGATTGGTTGAGACCCAATGATTGGTTGAGAGTTAAGTGTTTGGTTTTTCTCATTTTCTTATTGGTTCGAAAGAACATTTTCGTTTGCATTGAGAAGACTAATTGGTTTGCTCTTTGTTTTTGCTTTCATTGAAAGAGTTGATTGGGTTGTTATTGATTGTTTCTTTATGATTTGATTTTTATGCTTTCTCATTGATATA
>SNQJ01S0065639.1:0-13988 GCA_010110895.2 Picea sitchensis
TCCAGTTCAACTATATTATAGCTTAATTTACAGTATCTATAACTGAGATGACGAATATGTATTGAGGAATGTCGATGATATTTGACAGGTTAAAAGCAAAAATTCAATCATGTTTTACCCTCATGATCAAATCCCAGCAGCAGACATCCTTTTAACCACATTGAAAATTTCATTCAATAGAAGTATCTAAATCAACATAAAACTATTCAATATCAAAAGTCAGATTCTATTTTGATCGTCAAATACCACTTTGAGCACAATACGAGAAGAATGAAAACAGAATTTCAAGCAATCAAGACTTAGGAGATTTAAGTCAAAAGTGAAATTAGACAGAAAGTACAAGGCACAAAGTGCATAGTACTTCCCATGTGTGTTTAGGAGCTCACAAACACATGGGAAACACCTCCCAAGGTACATAATCTCAACACCATCAAAGCAATAAGGACAGCAAGATTATATCAATTCGATGAGTAGTCTCTGCCAATGGAAAGAGGATAGATTTGTGTTCAATATATGATATTTGTCATGCAACAAATTGCTCCAAAGTTATGGCCCAAAGACAGTGGGAAACGAGCAGTTTTTGGTGCATGTACCATAGACTATTATCATCAAAATGTGTCAACACCAACGCAAGTATAACCAATTGACAGTGATGTGTTCAAACTGTGTAACAAAGAACAGTAAGCATGAGGTACACCGACAACAAAACCTAGTGAGCAGATTGTAATCACCTTTGATACATTCAAGTCATATTCATATTGTTTCAACAGTGATGAGAGTGTGTGTTTGGTTTCATGTGCCGAATACCATGAAGAAACATTAATTATCAGTACACATTTGCAAGTCGAATGACAACATTTAACCTTATTCACACCAGAGAATTTAGAGCAATCCAATGTGTCCACAGTGCTCAAATACCATAGAGTTATACCAAATTTCAATCATGAAACGAAGATGGAGATAGATCCACAAGTGCGGGTTACCAATAAAACAGTATGACTATGTAAACAATGTAATCGACCAGCAAGTGTGTTTGATTACTTGGGTGTATTGGGCATATACCATCAATAGAAAATAAACCTTAAACTCTGCAATTTCAACCAGTGAATAAACCCTCAAGCAGTGCAATATTGGGTATGGCATTTGGCACTTTAGTTAGGTCGTTTGGGCCACCTTTGCATCGATTAAATTTGAAATGTTTTCGACACCATATGTAAGCCAAAACGTTGCAAAAAGGAAAGATCAAAGACAGGTATGTTATTTGATTTTACATAGGCCACAAACCCCTGTAATCAAATGCTAAGATGAGTACATTTGCATTTAGATTCGTTTAGATGAGAGCTGTAAAGGTTAGAATGCAATCAGATATACAATATTCACAATTCATAACTCCAATCTGGAAAAGATATGATTTGAAACCAGGACATCAAGCTATAAGAATACCATCTCATTAGCTAAGTCGTTTGCCCAGTTTTGGCATTGATTGGCCTTTCTTAATTTGTATAGATCATGAAGCAAGAACCAAACACTATTCAACATGTGTTTCCAAGCATAATCTAGTGAACTTTAATGAAGATATACGAGTTTAGGCAGTCCTACAGTTCGCCTATCAGATCTGAGAAAGTATTCAACTATTAACATGATCTAAGATCCTATTTATGCCAACTTCAAGATATACCATAAAACGAAATCAGTTAGCATTAATATAGACTTGAGCAAGAAAATATCCAAGCAATTTTCAGATCTATAACAAATTTAATAAATAAAATATAAAACAAATGAAATTAATTAAAATATTAATAATTATAATAGAATCGAAATAAGATAAATTAACAATGTAATAAAAAATTAGCTAACAATTATTTAAATTGGAGGATGGGAAACGTCGGACCTTACATGAGGTCCACGTGCCTCCCTCCCCCATTCCCTAAATAGAAAATTAAAACCCTAACCGAACCCTAATTGTTCACTTGTTTGTTTGTTTTTTTTCTCGATTGCTATCCATAAGGCAACCTCTGCCGCCATGGTTGCTTGTTTACAGGTTGCAGGTTTAAGGTGCGGTTTGGAGTTTTAATGGAGTGGCCACATCCCATAAACGAGGCACACTGAATGGCTACATGGAAATGCATGCATCGTGCACAATGCTTGCTTATTTCCTCTGTTGGCTTGGCGCTAGACTCGGGTGTCGTTGGCTTGGCCCTGGGCTCTGATGTGTTGATGCTTGGTTAGTTTTATTATTGTTGAAAACCTGTGGTTGTATGTGCATGTGCTGGTTGTAAAGTGAGCCTGATGCTGGGGTTTGGTGTTGGCGTTGGCACTTGGATTTATGTGTAGTGCAAAGGAAAGGCTCCCGTGTGGAAACCTTCTCCATGTGATTGGGTTCTTATGGCGCTTGGTATCGACTTTCGTGTGTTTGTTGTCGGTGTATTGAACGGTGCTTATCCCTCTCGGTTCTGAAGGCAGATGAGAAATCTCTCTTGGGAAACGATACTACTATGCCGCCGCTGGGGCTCCATAGCTGCGCAGCCGTGGCTGTCGGATTTAACTGAATGCATTCTTATCCTTTCTTTTTATTATTTTCAATGAAAAGAGGTCTTTGGCCCAGCACTCGTGGTGAGGCGAGAGGCTGTATAAAAATCGGGCGGTGTTCTTCGGATTCTTATATTCCGACAGTTTCTGTTCGAATTTATGTTGTATTTGTTATGGTAGCTGTCATTTACGTTGCCTGATTTTAATGTTTTAGGATGGGGGTTGTCGGGAGTTTTGGGTTGTGAGCGATTTTACATTATGGGAATTTTGGGTTATTACGCTTTTGCATTTTGGTATCTGGATTACAAACAATTTTGGTTTGAAATCGTGCTTAAGGAATCCTTTTGATTGTTGGGATCTCTGTAGCATGGTTTTGGCTTTGTGGCATCTGCTCTGATGTTTGCGTCTAATCTTGTTTCATTTGGGTATGTGATTTGTGACTAAAGCCAATCCTTTGTGATTGGGTTTGGGGTTGTATTTCCTTTGAGATTTTGGATTGTCGTGAGTTTTCTCTATGGTATGTGGGTTATTGATAATGTTGTTTATCATCGTTATTTGGGGTTTTTATTTTATTTTTTTCATGAAATTGCTTGTGGGATGTGTAGCTATGAGGGTTTTTGGGCTGCTGGGCGGACTTTTGGGGCCTTCATTTGAATCTGACTTTGCAGATGCAATTGTTAAAATGGGGCAGGTCGGTGTCCTATTTTGGGTTGCATAGCTACGAGGGAAGGCGCACGCATTCATGCATGTTGAGCACTCTAATTCAAGATACCTTAGGTTAGGGTTTGTGTATTTAGGTAAAGCACATTCAATCCAGTTAAAAGCACAGATCTCTGGGAAGATGCATGCTCGCATTCCTCAGATCATCTCCAGTTGAGGTGTTGTTGTGCATGTGACCCAAGTCACTTTACCAACTATTATTCCTAGTCTATAAAGGAGAAGGCAGGGATTTAGGTTTAATTCATTCAGTTCAACAACAAACAGTGAATTAACTTGCTGTATTTTTCTTGTAGCAGATTTCAACTCGGACTTAATGAGAAAGAAGTAACAGGTTTTGACATTCCATCTACTGAGTTTCTATTCTGAAGAAACATTTCTTTCGCTCAAAACTTCCTTCTTTTGTTGGATCTATAGTGCTTTTATCTTTAATAAATGACTATCTACACTCTTGTTTGTTTAATGAATTCCATCTTTAGTTCATTGTCAATTTTTGTTATGTCTTGCTGGAGTTCATAAATAGATCTATTTAAAAGAAATCTGAAAATGTGATTTTGGGATGAATTATGTGGGTTGGGACAGCTACGAGGGTTTTAAAAATTCTCCTGCTAATAATTCTAAAACTTTCAACAAGCCTAAAGTCGTAAGCCATGTCTGGGAAAAAGTCATATATATGATGCATCTATCATCAACAATTCCATGATCCATTACCACATCAGGAAAATGTGAACAGATATTAGAGCTTCTGGGTTATGAAAGAAAACAATCAAAGCTTCTATAGGCATTCAAGGCTATCAACCGGAAGCAGTTCAAGGTAAGTTCATGTCTATATTCATTACATGCCTTTTGCTTGTTCTGGTCCCCTTCAGTTTCATAAGATTTCATATAGTTAGAAATTTTGATTGAATATATATTCCCTATGAAGCTAGAATGTATATGCATATGAGCTCAGCCACAAGTTTGAAGGGGGAAAGAAGTACATTCTCCAAACTAATGTTTTCGGTGGAGGAAGGGGGACAGAGAGCAGCTTTGGCAGTCGTAGACGGCACTATGAAAGATGATAGCATGATATCAGTTGTAGGCAGTAACACGTGGGTCACTGGGTCGATTCCGAGTAAAAGCAGTCATTACTCTTAATAGATTTACATGTTCTGCTACATGTCTCGTGAAATTCTGGAACATTCCCCCTCTTTTTTTTTTTTTTTTACGCGCTTTGTAAATTATATGTAATAATTTTTTTTTGTGTGTACAGGGGAGGGTGTATTTGTTACAGAAAGGAGTTGATCCGTGCCAGCAATTGGGAAATGGTATGTGGTTTAAAAATCCCCTGTTGCTCTTTTCTTCTTTTGTTTCAGTTATGAAGAGCCACATCTCCATACTAATTTTGTTTATGGCTGTGTATGCAGCTCATATGGAGAAGGTTGGATATTGGGTAGGTGGGTAGGCCTTTAAGGCTCCAGATTGTGAACTACATGGCTCTGATACCAAATGTAATGCCCAGAAATATATATCTAAACATTGTTATCCTCACAAGCAATTATTTTTTAACCAAAACAATATCTATTCAGCATATTATCGATCTTCATACCAGCAACCTCAACAATTTAGATTCATCATATATTAACGAATTCATAGAAGAATAAATAAATGCATAATTCAATAGGGTACCTGGTTCTAATGCTATTTCCGTTGCCAACTGCCTTGCTCCTGCTGCTCTCCTGCTACCTGCTACGCAGCCCAGTCCTGTTGCAAACACAGAAAAATTGCCCAAAACTATTGTCCACCCTGCCAACTACGAAAACAACCTAGCTCTAGGATATCTACGGATATCCTGGCCCTCCAAGCCCAAAACCTCTAGCAACTCGATGTCTCCCTGATCAATATGTCACAACCAACAAATCATGTGCCTCAATCAGAGCACACCAATCTCACAACCCCTCTCGGCTCTCTGAAATACTCAGCCCTCCAAACTCATGGCCCTCTTCCCGTCCAATGCCCTCCTCCTCACTCCTTTCCCCCTCTTATCCCTCCTTCACTGCCTTTCCTCCTCCCATTAAATTCCTTATCACTACATTTAATTACCCTTATCCATTCATTAAATATAGTATCCATGTATTGAATACGTTATCCCTTGTGGGATACGTAACTCAATTTAAACATTATATTTTATTATCCAATTCTTATTTAATACCTTATTAATTAATTAATTAATTAATAATTAAATCAATCATTAACCATATTGATTAATGAGTTAATTATACTTAAATTAATCAAAATCAAGAATAACTAATTAATAACAAATAATTAGTTAAGGTTATTTTAATAAATAAATATAGTTTAGCTAATCTTTTAGGATTATATTATTAAATTAATTATACTTAATAATCAAGGGTCGTTACATGAACTTCTTCTTGCTTTGACTTTTAAATACAGGTGGTCTCCAACTTGAAATTCTTGGTGTCTTCTTTTGAGGTCTGCATAACTTTTTGTCTGTCATCTGCCTCTTTTAAATTATGTTGTACTTTTCTTACCGTATTCTCCATTTCCTAGAGAACTTTTAGTCCCACCATGATTCTGTAAACTGGTTTATCCCATGTAATCAGATTTGTACACTTTTTGTCATACAACACTTCAAAAGGGCTCATCTTAGCCGATGTCTGGTAACCATTATAATATTCAAATTCCACCAAGTGCAGGTAGTCTTCCCACTTACTTGGTTTCTTCCTTATGTACATTTGTATCACATATTCCATGATTTGGTTTGTTCATTCAGTCTTCCCATCCATTTGTGGATGGTAGCTTGTTTTGAAATTCAAGTTAGTATTCAACCTTGCAAACAATTATTTCCAAAATGTAGATGTAAAGTTTACGTCTCTATCTGAAATCGCCATTTTCGTAATACGATGTAGTCTAAAAATTTCCTTCATGAATATTTCAGCGATGTTAATAGATTTATAAGTAGATTTTACAGGAATAAAAAGTTCATACTTGCTAATCTTATCAATTACCATCATAATTGAATCATTTTGTTTTTGAGTTCTAGGAAAACCTGTGATAAAATATAGTGATATGGTCTCCCATTTCCATTCTTGTACAGGTAGAGGTTGCAACAGGCCGGCTGGGTGTTGTTGTTCAACCTTCACTTGTTGACAATATTGGCACTTAGACTAGTATTTTGTCTTCTTGCCTTTCATAATAGGCCAATAAAACAACTTCGTTAGTGTTGTTACCATTTTCTGGTATCCCGGATGACCAGAATATGGTTTCTTGTCTACTTCGTCAAAAACTGTTAACTTTAATTCAATAGAATCTGGTATGTATAATCTGTTTTTGAATCTTAGTAGACCATTTATGTCCAAGCTCACATCTATTCAGTCTAAATTTTCTGCATTATTTTGTAAATCTTCCACTGTTTTAATGTATTTTTCATCATTATTACTTGCATCCTTTATCCTTTGCTCAATTTCAGTTTCTTTCCTGTTAATGTTTATCTCAAACAACCCATGAATTCTTCTACTTAAAGAATCTACCACTTTTTTTCCTCACCCTTGATGTGTCTTACCTTGAAATCGAATTCACTCAGAAGGACAACAATCTTTCTTGGATTGCATTAAGGTCTAGTTGAATAAACAAGAATTTCACACCACTGTTATCAGTTAGCAACATAATTTTTTTGTCCATTATATAGTGTCGCTACATTTTTAATGCATGTATGACAACTGCTAATTCCAAGTCGTGAGTGATGTAGTTTCTTTCGTTCTCTTTTAGTTTTCGGTACTCATAACAAATAACGTGTCCTTCTTGAGTTAGGACACCTCCCAAACCTTCTTTGCTCGCATCCACGCAGACTTTGATGTCTTTATCCAGTTCTTCTACCCTTAAAATTGGTGCGGCTGTTAACAATTATTTTAACTTATTAAAATTTTCCTGACACTTCTATGACCAAATAAACTTAGTTCCCTTCTTATGTACGGATGTGATAGCATATGTAATCTTAGATAATTCCTCTATAAATATGCAATACTACCTGGTGATCCCCATGAATGACCGGATGCCCGCTACGTCCTTAGGGATTGGCCATTCCATGACGGCTTTGATCTTCTCTGGGTCGACTGCAATACCCTCTTCAAATATTACATGTCCTAGGTACTATATTTTCTTTTGATAAAACTCACATTTGTCGAATTTAGCATACAATTTGTGTCTTCTTAAAGTTTTCAATACTATCCTTAGATGTTCTTCGTGTTCTTATTTTGTTTTTTAATACACTATGATATCATCAATAAATACCAAAACAAACTTATCCAAGTACTGACTGAAAATGTTGTTCATTAAACACATAAAATTTGTTGGTGCGTTAGTGAGACCAAACAGTATAACAACAAATTCATAATGTCCATATCTCATTTTGAATGTTGTTTTACTTATGTCTTCATCCTTTATTCTAACCTGGTGATAACGAGATCTTAAATCCAATTTAGAAAAAATCATTGCCCCTCGCACTTGATCAAACAGATCATTGATTCTAGGTAGAGGGTATTTATTCTTAACAGTCATTTTTTTTAACTATCTGTAATCAATGCATAATCTTAGAGTTCTTTATTTATTTTTAACAAAAAGGACTGGTGCTCCCCATGGAAAAACACTTGGCCTGATGTATTCCTTGTCCAACAATTCTTGTAGTTGAATATTTAACTCTGTTAATTCAGGTAAACTCATTCGGTAGGGCGCCTTAGATATAGGGGTTGAACCTGGCAGCAGATCGATAGAGAAGTTTGTCTCTCTTCTTGGGGGAAGTTCTGGTATTTCGTCAACAAACACATCTATAAAATCATGTAAGATGCCAAAATCTTCTAGGCTAGGTTTATTTTCTTTTTCCAACAGATTTGCCACTTGGATAACATATATATGACAACCTTTTCTCATGCACTTCTTAAATTGCATTGTTGAAATCTGCCTAACTGAGATTGGTTTTCGTATGTCGTTTAGTGTCCTAACAATGTTGTTTTTGTCTTTGTATATGAGTGATTTTTCATAAAAATCCAAAATTGCTTTATGCCTTTCTAACCAGTCCATTCCAATAATTATATCATAAGACCCTGACGGTAGAATATTCAGATTTATCTTTGTGTTTTGACCACCTAAACTGAACTCACATTCATAAATGAAATTAGTTACTTTTTTTTTTGTTCTTGTTTCTAGTTGTACTAGCCAAGATTTTGCATGTCTCATTTTCTTAAGTTTATGTGAATCCACTACACCAGGATCAACATAACTCAAATTAGCTCCTGGATCAATTAAGACAGAAACATGATTATTGTTAACTTTACCTTGAACTTCCACTACAATGGATTGGTGTTCAGCTTGTCGACCATCCACGGTTGCATTGATCATGTGTACGCTTCTGCCCACATATCCCATTGTAGAGGCTTCCTATAGGTTGTGAACCACAGTCCATGCTGCAGAAGTTAAACACGGACAGTTCCTCCTTCAGTGAGGTTCTCCGCATTCCCAACATTTTAACGATTCTCTGGAGTTGTCCCCAAAATTCTTTGTTCCCAAATTAACTGGTTTACCTCCCCCTTGGGCATTCTGGTTATTGGAGTAAAATTCTTTCCTTGGAAAACTCTTTGTTTCATTCTGGAAAGGGGCTAGTTGATCGCCCTTCTTCCACTGGTTCATTCTGTCTTGTTTCTTGTCTTTCCAAGCCTTGGAAAAATCAGAGCTCCATTTGTATTCATCGTAATGCATTTGGGCCTTCCTGAAAACTTCACTTAAGGACTTAGGGTTGTCAAATTCGATTCTGTCCTGATAGGACTGTTGTAAACAACTTAAGAACCTCTGGATTTTTACTTTCTCTTCCAGGATATAAGGCACTAACCTTAATAATTCCAGGAATTTGTTTATTAGGTCATCCATAGTCATTTGACCAAGTCGTAGTTCATAAAACTCTTTGGTCTTTATTTCATAGTAAATTTCAGATAAATATTGTTTCTTAAAGTATTTCTTGAAATCTGATGACTCCATCTGTTTTTATTTTAGGCCATTGGCCAACTTCAGGTCCTTCCACCATATACTCACCTTTCCTTTCAGGTTATAAATGGTCATTCTGACCATCATGTTGCTGGAATAATTGTAGATATGGAAATACTTTTTTATGTCTATTAACCATGCTTCATCCTCCTCCCCTGTCCCGGATTCTCTGTCAAAGGTGGACATTTTAATTTTCTTAAACTCTCCTTCTAGGTGGTCCACCTATTTTCTCTTTCTTCTTGTGGTTGTTTTATCTTCTGCTGATGGTGTGCCTTCAGAAGAGATGTCCCCTTTTTCTACTTTAGGACCAAAATTCTTGGAGGCCCTTTTATTCACCTCGTCTTCCTAGTTATTGTCTTTTGGGATCTTCTTTGTTACTATGCTTCACATCAGTACTTAATTTATTTCCCGTTGTTCTTGTTGTGCCTTTTTTAGTTTCTCATTGTCTTCCTTGAAAAATTGTTGTTCCACAACGAGGTTTTTCATGGTTTCCAGAACCTAGGTGGAGAAACTTCCTTCACTGTTCTGTCCAGGTTCTCTAGTAGGTCCTTGTTGAGGATTACCCTCAAGATTGACCTCCTCTTCATTCTGTGTTGCCATTATTACAATATAAATAATCCTTTTCTATTTGTAATAGTAAATGTTTTGTTAGTTTTTTCATTAAACATAAAGAATGTTCTAAGAAAACATTTGTGGCCCTGTTGAAGGTCCAAGTGTTGTAACCTTTTCTCTGATACCATATGTAATGTACCCCAAATTTACCAATTAAAAAAATAATAATAATTAGGGTCATTAGTGTTGTTCATTCTCCTGCAATACCTTTCAAAGCATTCCTTAACTATTATTACAGAGTAATTATGTTACTTAGTATATCTTCCACAACTTGCATTTACCATTTTCTTCACACAGGTGAATTTATATATATATATATCTATAACTCAATCCTCTCCTAAAAAAAGAGGTTGAAAGAGTAGCTTAATAACTAAACAATTATATTCATGTAACGACCTCCTCGTTACGACAACAACTCTGAAAACAGGTGCACTTTTTTTTTTGTTTAAGGTGTGTGCGCACGTGTAGAAGTAACAACACACTTGACTCTACGTCACCACTCGACAACCAATAAGACGCAACCACGATGTTCAACACAAGAAGACTGAAGGCACACAACGAGTAACTACAACAATATACGGCCATAGGCATAAGGTGCACAACACAAACATCAAGACATACTAGGGGTGCACAGTAAGAACACAGAGGGAAGGATCCATGTTGTTAGGGTTACTATTTCTGCACCGCAAAGCAGGGCGTTTAGTCTTATGTCTTCTCGAAAGAAGATTATACAGGCTCTTGGCCGACTGCTCAGGCAGAAACTAGTAACCCGACCTAGAACAAGATGCAAGAAAGACAAACACAACAAGATGACCCCGACATATCACAGTGACAACAAGCAATAAACACCCCTAGACATAAGGCGTACAACTAGCAGCTGTAAGCAGAAAACAACACCAGGTGTTAAGTACAGTACAGTCACAGATGGAAAAATCCAATAGTAGAGTTTACTATTTTTGCACAGAAAAGAAGGGCTTTTAGTCTTATGTCTTCTCAAAAGAGGATTAGATAGGCTCCTGGCCGACTTCTCAGGCAAAAACTAAAAAATATTTTAGGGAGTCGCAGTAGTGGAAACTGTGCCTTTAAACAACCCGAGACTACTGATACGGCTCAGAGTGTGTCGCAAGAGTGGAAACTGTGCCTTTAAACAGCCCGAGACTCTTGATACGGCACTGGATTCCTTACAAAGAAAAATCACACATAGACATATATACCAAGGTTACATGGAGGTGTCTGCAAGGAACAACACTCTCATTACAGACTCATAAATCCTATTGTACTTAATCAAGGTTGTTATACCGTAAAAGTTTATTAATAACGATAAAAGTTACAATAACACTTGGCATGAAATATTAAACACCTTATATTCGTATCACAGTCTGGGCCATGATTTACAATTACAACCCTCTTATATGCTACCACCATAAGATTTACAATGACCTTACTAGATAGAAACATTCAAATAAACAAGAGGATCTCACAATTTGACATCATTTAAGATCATAAATCCCTTAATAAAGCAATAATAACTACGCCATTCCTTCTTGTAAGTTATCTACCCATCTACACTCTATATTATGTGGCGAAAATACCCTTACACTAAGGTCAAATACAAGGATAACCTCATAATTTTAACCAACATCTTAAATAAAATAAAAATGAGACATCATGGTTAAAAACTGTCCATGGTAAAAATCCCCATATTTAAAAATGTCACATATAATGATATCGACTTTTAGACGGACAATAATAAAATAGAAATACATTTCTTTTAAAATGACAAAGCTTAAAAGACAATACTCATCGTCAACATATAAAGGTACCCTCATATTATAATTGAAGTCAATGAAAAATACAATGTGACATCCCGATTATAAGTTGTCCATGTATAAAGGTGACCATTTTTTTAAAAGTCATATTTAAAGGTATCCATTTAAAAGACAATAAATAGATAGCGATATATTTTCCATGACAAATTTTAAAATCAAAACTCATTGTCATATGTACAACAACATCATATCTATAAATTACATCATGTTTAAAATATCACTATGACATCATGATTGAAATGACAATATGTAACCAAACAATATTTAAATCTATCATATTTAAAATAAATAACAAAATTTAGAAAGGACCCAAATAACAATAATAAAAAAATGCCAATATTTAAAATAACTACTATTAAAATGATGATATATATAAAACATCATAACTACATACCATCGGTGTCACTAACATTCAATTATTGAAAGGGAAAAACAATGATGTAAGGCAGTAAGACTATTGGTTGTCAGACTCAAATTAATTGAATTGAAGGGCATTGATGTTTTTCTTTTCTTTTTAAAAAAAACAACCAGGTGGCAGAATTCCCAGGTTTGCATAACACCGAATCCCATTCTCTAAATGCTACCATGCGAATTTAATCTCGCCTCAAAGACTTAATAATGATTGCAGCCGTAAAAACTGGATGTCAATAAAATTTGGAGGTAACAGGTTTTGTTTTTCTGTTTTTAAACACCAAAGGCGACCGGACTTTCACTGATCACCCAACTCCAGTATCACAAAACTTTTAACCGTTATGGCCCCAGTCATGCTGGCACAAAACAAAGCATAATTACCACCGGAAGTGACAGAGAGTCAGGGGAATAAATTCATAGGAAAGCATCAGCGGGAAGAGGGCGAGTAAGACCATTGGTGCCAGTTAGGCGTAACACCTACGTGAACATGGAAATCGTTGAAGGAAAAAATACCCCCAAAACGGTAATAACTAAATACCCCGCAATGCCCAATGCCAATCCAAATGCAGAATGCCAATTCAAAATCCAAGGATGCAGAACCGAAATCCAAAACGCAGGATGCTGAATCGATCTCCAGGAATGCCAAATCGAGATGCAGAATGCTCAACCTAGAATGCAAATGCCAAATCGAAGTTCATGAATTCTCAAACCCAGAATTCAAATGCCAAATCGAAGTTCATGAATGCTGAATCGAAAACCAGAATAGAAAATGTCGAAGCCAACATATAGCTAGATTAAACCCGTCCCCTGGTGGTCAGGCTGGCAGAACGAAGGATTGTTTTTAGTGAACGCCCAAAGGACTCCATAAGGCACCTCTTGGACCGCGACCAGAACACCACGAAGCTGGGAGAGTTACCCTAACGCGCAGGTAAAGTAAATTAACGCTAAGTCATAACCAAACGCGCAAGGAAGGGAAGTTTTCTAGCGTTAACCAAGTCCAGGGAGGGTGCCAAAGTCAAGTACGTGAGAGCTGAGGGCAAACGCTGGCTGCCAGTAGAAAGATCGATCAATGTCGCCCCAATTTAGCAAAAGAAAAAAAAACAGGAAGGGTTGCTTTCAAAAACGAAATTCGGCAACTAAAGATTCAAGAAAAGGATTAGATGGCGAACAATGTCCGAGGATTTGATCGCAGCCTCGTTAAGCAAGGTAACATGAGAGGTTTGGTCATACTAAGCCTATCCTCCAAGGGAAATCCAAATCACAGTCCCCAAAAACCCAACGAAAATTCCATAACAGAAACAAAACCACAACCAAACAAAAACCAAACGCAAATTCAGACAATCTTAATCAGTAAGGTTCAGTCCTAACCTTACAGCAACCCGAGTATGGTAAGGGAACTAATTCAGGGGCAGCCGGTCTCAATACAACACCTATAATTACGTCAACATGCTTATCTTCGGAGATAAAGTCTAGACTACTAATAATAAAAATTTTACCATGCATGCTAACTATCTCCATGGTTGTCAATGGCAGTAAAATTATACAGCAATAAAATTACAGCGAAGAATTACATCCAAGCATTCTACTCTACCAATAACGCGCGTACCTTTTCCCTTTCGACCATCTCGATTGATGTCCACTCCGCGATTGATGTCACGCGCTCCTCGCCGCTCCTACTTGCTGACCGTAGCTGCCTCACCGGTACCTCCCAGCCAATCGCTAGGGGTACTCTACTTCCCCCTTAGCCCCCCGAGCCGCAAAGGGGCCACACAAGATCCAGAGATAAGACTAGCTTCTCAGCTCGCCTCCAAGGCTGAGCTACCACTCCAATACAACTGAGAAATTCCCAACTCCTCA
>SNQJ01S0065639.1:13998-29118 GCA_010110895.2 Picea sitchensis
TAAAACTGAGTCAATAGCACCTGTTTATATCAAGGAGTAAAACATCATGTCATCTATCATGACGCATCATCATCAAGGATAAATGTTTTACCATCATAAAGATCCAGATCACTTGCGAGAAAGTGTCCTCAAAGAATAAGTTTTGTAAGTGCGCCAGAGCGGGATGTTACAATTCACCTTGGTAATTCCATTCTACTCACGCAAAAATGCCATAGGTAATACTATGGAATTACATATATACATGTAATGACCCCTAGGATAATGTATTGTTAAATCCGTAGGTCGTATGTGAAATGTCTTTATTATACATAGTTATTTATAACATGATGTCAATACATATAAGTGTTAAATCTCCGAAAGGTTGTGACTATATGGCTAGTATAGGCAGTTTTGTTTCTTATCGTTTGACGCTCCCATGATAACCAACTTTGGCACAAGGGATAACGAATCTGATAGGTAAGAATAAACCATAACCGGACGAGAAGGAAAAACTAAATTGTAACCCTAAACTGCCTATCATCGCACTCGCCATAAATTGATAAGAGTTCTGTAGAGGTAAGACTGTCATGAATTAAATATACCCTTCCTCCGACATTTATATTGTCCTATAACATACTTCTTTGGGCCATTGCATGACCACCATTTCCATTCTATCTCTACCACCTCACTTTATTCACATGGCCTAGGTACATCTCAAAATTGTCACCATTATTCTTCTTGGTGGAGGGTTTTCTAAGGCTATTATTTCATTCTTCTCCCTTGGCTCTGTGTATTTGCAAAAATGTTGCAAAGATAGCCCTGATGATGTTAACTCGGTAGCATGGACAGAATCGTGGAGTTGGGATTGTTCTGAGTAGGAAGGAAACTAGGAGGCACTCACGAGTCAGATGCCACCCTATGCGAGGTAAGTAAATTCTCAGTTGTTTTATCTGAACTCTCTATGAATACTAAAAACTCACCATGTGCACCAGTCACCCTCTAATTTCTATTAGTTCTACTGGTCTTGAATTTCGTGGTCTGAGGTAGCATTTTAATGGTTGGTAGTATACTGAACAATGTTTAGGGTTTTATCCTAGCTTCATTTTTTATCTTTGTATCAGTTTTCTAAAACCCTTATGCCCTGCGACAACCATTTTCTTTGTGAATAAACCTGTAGGAAGTCTCAGACTATATTAATGTTGAAGGGAGTGAGAAATTTCATAGAGTGTAGGAGCTAGTTTGGTCATATATAAAGTCAGGTTTATTGTATCTTTGGTTTCTCATTCTGGGTTATTAGTGTTTACACAACTCGATATAGATACAAATTATTGGCCTAGTCTTTTCATAGGTTTCACAACTTGGCATAATTACTTATTCGTTTCATTATTTGGCTGTGTGCCTCGTGGTTTTATTTAGTTTTTATATACTAGATAGGGAAATAGTTTTTCTTCTGTGTGACAGTAAGAGGGATACTCTTCCTATATGGGTCAGTCCTTTCTGTCTGAAATGCGTTTTTACCTATGCGGTGTAATTTTTACGATTTGGTTCCTTTGGATTTTAAATTAGCAGTTATGAAGATATTTACAGTTCTATACCTCTATTTACATTTTATGAATTTCCAATCTCCAATTCTAAGAGCATACATCCTAGTACTTGGCAAGATTTAATTTGTGTCAAAGGAGAAAGACATATATATATTCGTCTAAGTTATACCCCGGTAAGTTTATATAAAATTCACCTCATATTTTGTGCATCTGAAAGACTGTGTGCAACTTGTCTAAGTTTCAAACATCAATTTCTAAGTTTAAGAATTATGATTTCGATGTCCTGTAAGACTATTTTGATGTCTATAGTTTTTAGCTAAATATGAGGACAATATCTCGAAACTTTAACTATGATCCAAATCGGGCAAATATGTGGAACATGTTTTATACTATATATTATTTATAGTTCTACTTATGCAATATATGTATTGCATGTTTAAAATGTTCTATCTACCTGAAAACATTCTGAGAAATTGATTTTTTTTTTTTATGTTACAAGGCTAATGATGGGACCCCTCTTTTCATTGCGAGGGTACCCATCAAGAATTTCAACACCCACTCCTCCTCTTTGGCCTATGGATCATTCGCCCAGCACCACTGATGGAGAAAGAGACACCCCACGCTAGCCTCAAGATAAGTAGTGACCTGGTGTTGACTTCTTAATAAGTTTCGTGGATCCTTCCTGAATATTGTTTACTCTTCCATATTTAATTTTCTCTACTTACCAATTCTCGAAATAATTTCATTTTTATTAATTCCTTTATTTTTTCCATAATCCTATCTTCTAACTCTCAGTTTTCTTTGCAGGACTAAACCTTTCATGGTCAACTAATCCGGATATCTCAATGCTTGAAAAAGGTATTCAAGTTTGGGTTTCCAGTGTCTTAGTTGTTAGGGAATTCAGATTTGGTTTTAAGGGTACTAGGTCCTTCCCCACATTTCTCTATTGTAAAATAAATATGGATCAAAAGACTCTTTCTATACAGATCATTCAATAGTTTATTATAAATGAATGTAAAAAATTTCCTAGAACCCAATGAATAATGTTATATATTGAGAAAAAATTTGTAATGTGTTTTAATATAACACTGTAATACTCTTGTTCTATTTAGATTTATGCAACATACAAAACACACAGGCATTTCCTGTAGATCGGTACTTTGGTTATTCGACCTATAGAAATGTATAATAAATCCTTATGCAGGATTATATTTGAGTCTACATTCATACTTATACCAAATATTTCTAATATCAACAACAGATCTGACTTATATTTGTTTTCCTATTGTTGTTCAGAGAGTACATTACTTGAATAATAATATTTTACACATTCATCAACAACTATCACACACATTAGATTTCTTATCTCTACTCACTGAATAAATTCAAAAACTATCAAATCTTATTCTACCATTCATTCCATTCTACCATTCACTAACCAACAAACAAACCAATCAATGAGGGATCGTAGCTGTACATATTTGAACAAAGTGTTGGAACAACAAATGGAACAACCAAGTTTCACCCAACCATAGAATAGAAAAACCAAACTACTTGCTCCGTTCACCCCCTTGCCTGACCATAAATCCATGAGGGAGAACTCCAAAACTCCTCCTTAGCTATAGTTCTCTTTCAGATCAGCCAATTTCTCCTTGCCTCACACTCAGAAAATACTGCTCATAACAGCAAGTGATATTCATTTTTCCCCGGCATAATAGGAAGTGTCCTACCTCCTCTCATATGCTATATATGAAAAAGCATCTTATGCCTAGGTCTTTTCCCCCTTGGGAATTTTCCCTTCTTTACAAATCCCTTATTTTTAGGGGTTACCAATGGACAAATTCCTGATTTTCCACTTGTAAATTCATCCCCGAGGTAGTTCAAACATGTTCCCCACTCATGGAGTCATGGTGATCTTATTTCAAACTAGTTGTTCCATTTATCTCTCAAAAACAAATATAAAAAATATTTGTTTCTTACAAGTGTCATAGTCAAAGAGTTGGTTGGGAAAATCAAGCCCAACAGTCATAATATAAATTTAAAATTAACTAAATTCGAAATTCGAAATTTCCATAAATGAAAATAATTTTTCCAAATTCGAATTTGCCAAAAATGGAAATAAAATCCTAAGTGTATTTAGACTTCAATAATAATTTATTGTGGGAGATATTACACTTTCCAGAACAATGAGAAAAAAAAAGGACAAAACAATCACATCCAACTTCCACTCCTAATGCTCACAAAGGAGACAGATATCAAAAAAAGGAAGACGAACAAACATTGCGGTTTTTGTGGGAAATATGGTCACGTGGAGTCCAACTGTTTTAAGAGGATGTAAGATTTAGAAGAAGCGATGAAGAAGAATAACCTCCATATTGATTCTTCTCATGGAAATTCACTTTCTAGTTATGGTTTCTCCTTCAATTAAACTTCGGCTTCTTCTTATTATGAGTGGCTTATTGATTCTAGACCATCTTATCATATGGCTAAGGATAAATCCGTATTTGAATGTAACACCAAGAATTGAATGTAACACAAAGAAAAAAATTGAATGTTACATGTAATACCCCTAGGCTGAACCTCAATTCTAAATTTAAAAATACTTATAGGCTAGTGAACCAGGTTATTCTAGGCTAGAAGGCTTATGTGATTATTCGGCTAGAGAGCCTATATGATAAAGGCCAATGATCCTATTATTGTAATATGTAAACAATCATATAATTAATAAAGTAAATCACTATTGCATACCACCCAAAAAATGAGTATGGGGGGATAAAATCCACTAGAAAGGGAAGGGGGCTAAGAGTATAGGAAGGGGATAAGCTAGAGGGATTAATCCCAAAGGAATATTATATCATTATTTCCTAAAGTCTAAGGTATGGATATGATTTTAAGTTATCCTAAGTTCCTATGGGAAGGGAACATATTACAAGTGGAACTCATGAAGCTTCATGAAGACAAGTGTCCAGTAGGGGACATGCAGATATATTTGGGAAACTTAGTATTTTGGGGGGGCTCTCATCATTCTTGGAAAAGGGGGAGACTCTTACACTCCATCGTTCTGTGATATTCAAGGGGGGATCTCAACGTTCTTGGGGGAAATGGACTCTTACACTCCATTGTGTTGTGATATTCATGGAGAGATATTCTCATCATTGTTGGAAAGGGGTAACCTTCGTTTCTTACCAAGGGTATTCCATAATTCCCCCATTACTTAAATCACATATTTTAAGCTTCCCTTTGTACCTCTTTGTCACAGGAAGCGTATATGTACGTTACCCAAACCAGTATTGTACTCGTACCTGTACCTGTACCCAGCTAACTTAAGAGTTGGAGCATTGTCCATTATTCTCTCCTACCATCTGAACTTTATTTTTTCCATCACGAGACATGTACTTGGGAAGTTTGGCGTCATGGACAATAAAATTGGTTTGACTGTAGGCTTAAGAGGTATGTTTTCAGGACCATGGTCGAAGAAGTGGGTTGTCAATTTCGCAGGCATTCTCTCCAGGTGAGATTTTTCTATGTCAAAGAAGTGGGTTTTCAGGCCCGTGAGTATTGTTCGTTGGGAGATAAACTACCTGGAATTGTTCCTTGTTGTGCAGGGTAATAGATATTGGGCTCTGAGAATTCATGTTTGGCCGGTTGTTGAAGCCCTAAAAGGGAAATGAGGTAGTCGAAGGACTATTGAGCATAGAAGGGACACACTTCCTGGGGTGGGAAAAACATGTGGGGAATAGATATTGTAGGCTATTTGAAATAGTTGGGCACCTTGGAAAAAAAATTATACTACTTGTCGGACCTTAAAATGGCTTAGTATTCCATTTTCTATGATAGAGTTTATCCCCATCTAGGGGGTGACCCAATGTTGATATTATGAGTAGTATGGTTTTATGGATGGAAGGAACATGGAAGGTATGCATGCAGTTGGTGATATTTTTATCAAAGATAAGTGTGAATTGTGTGTGAAATTTACCTGGTGAATCATTATTTATGCATTTTTTTTATGTTTTTTTTCCAATATATGATGCATGTGTATTTCTATTATTATTTTGTATAAATATATGTATTTGTAGAGTATTTTTATGTTTAAATGTTGTTTACAGTTTGAAATTTTCATATGGAATAGCTCAACAGGTGGTTGGGGATGTCACAATATGGCATCAGAGCTCCAATTTTCAACATTGAGCCTGGATGGCCCAAGCAAGTTGAAATTGAAGTGAAATTCCATAGAGAATTTAAGTTGCAGGGTGCCAGGAGAGCATTCAAAGAACATTTTCATGGTTTTCAAAATCTCAAGAGGTGTAGGGGTTCGAGAAAGACAATAGAGGAAAGAAACCACAAAAATCGTTGTTTTGGGCCATAAGATTAGATATGTTTCGTTTGATCTATTTGAGAGAAGACAAATCCCTCATAGTCATTGGATCTGGATAACGTGTGGATTCATTAGGAACCGAAGTCCTTCGGACTTTGTTGTTGCAACAGTTTTTTCGTTGTTTGTTGGAAAGGAGGCAAAATCCTGAAAGTCCCAAAGTATCAGAGTGAATCTATGTCTTATATCACTTTGAGGAGCTCCAATCGTTGGATTGGCCGAGCATAGATATAGGCCATTGGATCAGTTTGGGAGAAGATAGATTCCTCGCAATCATTGGATCTAGAGAAGGTGCATGGTCATTAAGCATCGAAGTCATTCAGACTTCACTACTCTGATATATTTTCATTTTTTTTTGGAAGGGAGGACAAAACACTGAAGCCCCAGAGTCCGGGATTGAATCTACGTCATATATCACTCTGAGGAGTATCATCTTTTGGATTGGCCGAGCATAGATATGGGTTGTAGCAACCCTAGTTAAATAGTTACTTAAGGTTTATCAAGTATAGTTAATTAAATAATTAACTATCCTAATGTGTATTAGTTAAATAATGATTATTTATTAATAATATTAATTAATTAATTAATTATTGTTTAATATATTATGATTAATTAATTAATTAATTAATTAACACATTTAATGTTTGGGTAATGAATTAAAGGCTTAATAACTTTTAATTTATTATTAGAAAACTTTATGTATGCAAGGATAAAGTATTGAATGGAGGGATAGAGTATGGAATGGAGGGATAAGGTTTTAAATGGAGGGATAAGGTGGGTGGCATTAAAGGAAGGTAGGAGGTGGTGAATGGGAGGGGGATATGAGGGGGTAGAGGTAGTCGGGGAGAGGGACTTTTTGAAACTTTGGGGAAAGGAAGATTTTTTCTGAGATTAGGGACTGTGTTTTCTGGTTTGTATTTTTTTGGTTTGGAGTTTGGGTGGATTGTTATAGGGGTGCCTCGGTTTCTGTGATTTTTTGGGCTCAGGGGCTAGGAATACTCACAGAATCCTAGAGCTAGGGAGCCGGATAGGCTCTGTTCCTAGCTGGGAGGGAGGAAATATTCGGTTTTGGGCAGAGTTTGGGTAGAACAGTAGTGAGGACATACGAAGATTGGAGAAACAACATCAGACATAGGTATGTATTTTCATGATTTTAGGTGGTTATCATTAAGTTGTTGAATATGTTGGGTTATGTGGTTGTTATGTAATTTATTTTCATGTTGTTAATAAATTTAATTTCTATTGAATATTAAATAGTTATATGTTGATGATTAAATTGTACAGGATAACATTTATCTATCCTTTATTTTAACTTTCATTTTATAAAGCTCTGGGGTAGAGACCTTACACATGGTATCAGAGCCCTGGTTTAAAATATGGAGCCAAGGGCCTACCTACCCACCCAGAAATTTAAACAACTTTTTTTGCTATTCACAACCAACTTTGACTCCCAAACCATTTTGTTATAAGTTGCTAGATGCCCTAGTTGACTCTTAATGATTGGAACCTTTAAGGGGTGTTTTTCATCAAAGAAATCCAGTTCTTCTACAACAACGAAAGTTATTAATCAACTGTTCTTTTGAAAATTTACATAAACAACAATTGCATATTTCAAACCTAGAAACCAACAAATGTTCAGGTTATTGTTAATGAACAAAGGTTATAAGAAAACACCGTCTATGAGTCTTTTCCATATGGTATCCTATACCATTTGTTTCTCTTTTCATGTTCTGTTTGAAATTTTATATCCTACAATGCTTCTAGCTGTAGAGACAAACAAAATTAAGCTGAAGGTAAGCATTGTTGAAGTGCAAACTGAATTGCAAGCAAAAAAATAAAAAGTACGACATTCTGAAACAAAACATTCTTAGATTTGAATGAAAACATCAGTCTAAATATAATAGAAATAAATGAGACATTCTAAATATTCCTCTAGTTCAGCTCTGCTAACTTAAAATCTCAAATCTAGACCTAATTCTGAACACCCATGGCAATGACTAGCACTAAAAAAAAAAGAATACAGTAAAATTTTAACACGATTTCACTACAGGTGGCTTGACAGAATAGATCCGCTTTCATGTGCTTTGTTGAGCCATAGGACATTGTTTAAAAAAAAAAAAAAAGAGATTGGTCTATGCACACAAGTTGACCTAGTCTAAACCTAAGCCATATCACATATCAAACTACTATGCCACATTTTGAGTCCACATGTCAAGAACATACCGGAACACAAGTTACCCAAGACAAGAGAAAACACCAAGCCCTTTCCATTACATGTGTCTCATGAGAGTAAAAAGAGAGTAAAAAAAAAAAAAACTATTTAACTTCTACCAAACTTTTACGCATGAGCATCACTCTTCCCTGTTAAAATTCTCTTTGTCCCACTCTGGTCACTGCTTCATTGACAAATGAGCCTCTTCATTTGTTGAGGCTCTCTTCTTTTGAGCCTCCTTCAATTTCAAACCTTGTAATTTGGAATGATTATAGTAGAAAACACCCAAAAAGGCAAGCCCATAGCCTAGAAAATAGACCGATGTCACTGTGTCCTTGATAATTGACCATGATAATGCAGTGAGAAACCCAACCATAGAACATGCACCAAGCCACGGGAAGGAGCCATAAGAACCAAAGGCCACAAACAACACATGCGTGGAGTACCACAAGTCAACAAACAAGTCACCTAAGACAAGCACAAGCACCAAGCCCTTACCATTCCACATGTCTCATCCCGCAGGAACCAAGCTCGCAGAGCATGCACCAAGCCACGGGGAGGAGCCGCAGGAACCAAGCCCACAGACCATGCGCCAAGCCATGGGGAGGATCCCGTAAGAACCAATCTCACCAAACTTTCCACGACTCGCCATTTGAAATTTGAACAGACGACCTAACCTTTGAATCTGAGATTCAAACACGAGACCAAAGCGCCAGAGCCAAGCACCAGGTCGCAAAAGGAGAGCCCACAAGGCAGGTCACAAGCCAGTGCCCAAAGCACCAAGCACTAAGACATGTAGGGACAATCTAGCAGCCAATTTCCATCTCCACGCGACTTGCAACCACAATGCATGGTCAAAAAAAAAATATGTAAAGTCACCATAACCATCGTAGGTACAGGTAAGGGTTTGGAAGAACCAAGAGTAGAAGGAACGACCATGGAGGTCGACCAAGAAAACGAGTGAGAAATGGGGGTTTAGGGTTAAGATAGGGAGAGAGCCCGGGAGTGGGTGTAGGTTTAGGTTAAGGAAAGCGGGGGGAGGAAAAACGAGCACGAGGCACGTGGGCTTCATGTGTGCCCATGCTTTAGTTATTTAAAAAAAAAAAATGGTTTTTGATTATTTATTTTAATTTATATTTTTTTTCTTATTTATTCTAGTTTTTTTTTAATTTGTTTTTGTTTGTATCGAGTATTGTAAATTAGTTTATATATATTATTTATTTATTTATTATTTTATTTATTTATTTATTATTTTCTTATTAAACAAAAGGGGGGGGTTCTTATATAATTAAATTTTTAAAATTTTAAATGGTTTAGATTTAGTTTAAAAATTACTTAAATTTTAATTTGTTAAGAATATTAAAAGATTTAAATAATTAAAATTAAATATTTTAGGTTATAAGAAACCAATTAATTAAATATTATATGTTTTAACTATTAATTTAAATATTTTATGTTATGATATTATGATTAATCAAGAAAAGTGAGTATATTTTATTAGTATAATTAAGAGCATTAATTAAAAATAATTAATCATTAGAATAGAATCACTAGTTAAATATAATTTAAACATTAATGATTAATGATATAATTACTAATAATTAATTAGCTTTTAAACTGAAGGTTTAAGGACATAGAGTAGAACAAGCAGGAAGGAGGTTGCATACGCACTAGGAAGGTAAGTTTGAGGAATAGACAAGTGTCATACAGTGCTAGCGTAACTACTAGGTTAGCGGGGTCAATAATTTTCTTGGGCAAAGACATCAAGATTATATGATTTAAACCTAACCTAGCCACCTCCCCTAAAGAGATTAACGTCTGTTTACAGACAAGTAAAAAAAAAACTTATGCCTAACCCTATTTTCTAGTTTAAGATGCGCAAATGTGAAATGTCCTTGAACTCACCCTGATAACTTTGGTTGATGCAGGTTAAATTATATAGGATGGTTAGGACTCATGGAAATCAAGGTAGAGGGGCATCGTCATAGGGACTGCCAGTGACGCCACCACCATCGCCTGAACTAGCTCTCATATTGCACCCTTTGGAGGCCATAAATGAGACTTTAAAGGGGCGTCAACCAACAAGGATCGAAGTGGAGCCCCCACCATCTGGAATGGGTAATCCAGAAGCATCGATGGATTCAAGGGGAGGACTTCCACCAGAACACATCACTAGAGAACTACAGAAGATCAAACTTTCGGAGTTTTCCGGGGGTCGTGCCAGTGAACGTGGAAAAGCATGCTTGGAAGGCATGATAAGGTGTTTTTCCTTAAGAAACTATGCGTCCACTTCAAAGGCGAAGATAGCTATTTTTCGGTTGAGAGACAGTGACTTGAATTTGTGGGGCAACCTGGAAAGGTAACTGCATCTTACCAGAGACATCGTATCTTGGGAACTTTTCGAGGAGAGGTTCCAAAAGAAAATATCTGCCAGCTTACTATGAGGAACAATAGGAAGGAGCGTTTCATGCCTTAGTACAGGGAAACATAACCGTAGAAGAATATGAGATTAGGTTTATGGAATTGGTCAAATATGTTTCATATATGGATAATGAGCAATGACAGGCAGAACGCTTTGTCTATGGGTTAAACCCTTATATAAGGGCTATGGTGTGGATGCGGAAACTGTCTTCAGTAGCGGAAGTTGTGGAAAATGCGTGTTATGCGAAGGAACAAATGAACTTAACCGGAGGTACGAGACCTACCTTTTCGCATCGTCTTGGATTTGTCCAGAAGGCCCCTAGAACATTTCCCAGGGGAGGGGGTTCAAGGCCACCTCCATATGGTAATAGAGTTGCACCAAGGATAGTAGCCACAGGGATTTCAATGGCAGTGAGTGCAACATCTCATTCACCACCAACGACGCAGGCAGGTCCACGACCAACTTAGGGAGAAGCTAGTAGGGGTAGGGGTTCCAGGGGAAGGAACTCATTTCAGAGACAGTCACAGAACAGTGTGCAAGTTCAATCTCGTGTTACCTATTGGGGATGAAGAGGACCCCATTACCAGCGTGACTGTCCAAAGTTACAATCAGTATTTATACATAGAGAAGGAAAGGCCCTGATGGGAAGAGAAAGTGGCAGCCACCAGATTTACGCAGCGGTTAATAATCACCAGGAAGAACATCAATCCACAATGGTGGAGTCATTAGGTACACTAAATCATATCAATGTAAATATTTTATTTGATTCTAGTGCTACAAATAGTTTCATTTCACCCTCTACATTAGAAAAGAGTGGGTTGGCAGCCTATGAGCACGATGACTTTAAACAAGTTGAGATGGCTTCGGGGGAAAAACCAGCAGTAGGACCTAGCATTGATAATTGTCTAATAGACTTGGGAGTGTGTACTACTAGGTTGAAGGTATACATTACTTCTCTCGGGGCATATGACCTAATCATTGGAATGGATTGGTTAGAATCTCATCAAGCTTTGGTAGATTGTTTCGCAAAAAGGGTGCTTTGTGTCGACAATGAAGGAAGACTAGTAGAGATCCACGGTGTATGGAAACAAGTGTCTCTGTGCTGTATTTCAACTATGAAGGTTAAGTGGTGCATGAGGTAAGGGTGTCAACTGTATGTAGTGGAAGTGGTGAATGAAAGGAAGAGACCCTCCTTGGATTAGTACCTGGTATTGTTATAATTTAAGGATGTTTTTTCGAACGAGTTACCAGGGTTACCTCCTGAGAGAGAGCTTGATTTTACTATTGAGATAAAAACTGGTGTAGAACCAATTTCCAAGACTCCGTATAGGATGACAGCGCTGGAAATTTGTGAGTTGCAAATGCAGTTGAAAGAGTTACTGGACTTAGGGCTAATAAGGCTCAATGTCTCACCTTGGGGTGCACCAGTAATTTTTGTAAAGAAGAAGGATGGTTCCTTACGATTGTGTATAGATTACAGGGACTTGAACCATGCTACAGTGAAAAATAGGTACCCAATGTCACGAATAGATGACCTCTTTGATCAGATGAAAGGAGTAGCGGTATTCTCAAAGATTTATTTGTGATCAGGGTATCACCAGTTAAGGATTAAGGAAGGTGATATTCCTAAAACTGCCTTTCGAACTCGGTTTGGGCATTACGAGTTTGTCGTAGTACCTTTCGGATTGACCAATGTGCCAACAGTATTCATGAGCCTCATGAATGGAGTATTCCAGAAGTACTTAGACCATTTTGTACAAGTCTTTCTAGATGACATCCTCATCTATTCTAAGAATGAAAGAGAACATGAGGAAAAATTGCGAGTGGTGTTGTCCTGCCTTAGAGAGAAAAAATTGTATGGGAAGTTGTAGAAGTGATCCTTCTTCCAGAAAGAGATCCACTATTTAGGTCATATCATTTCCACTGAAGGAATCTCTGTGGACCCAGAAAAGATAAAGGCCATTATGGAGTGGCCAATACCGAAAAATGCCCATGAGGTGAGAAGCTTCATGGGGCTAGCAGGTTATTATCATAGATTTGTGGAAGGATTCTCTAAAATACCAAAACCCATCATCACTTTGTAGTGTGAGGGGGTCAAGTGTGAATGGACAAAAGAATGCGATAGCGCATTCATTGAGCTTAAGAGGTTACTAACTAGTGCGCCAATTCTACATGTCGGATATGCAAAAGGACTTCACAGCCTGCACGGATGCCTCGAAGCAAGGGTTGGGGGCTGTGGTAATGCAGGATGGAGGAGTGATAGCTTATGCATCAAGGAAGTTGAAGAAACATGAAGAGATTTACGCTACTCATGATTTAGAGTTGGCAGCTGTAATGCTAGCTCTGAAACTTTGGAGGCACTATCTTGTGGGGAAAAACTTTGAGCTCAAAATGGACCATCAAAGTTTAAAACATATCTTCACTCAAAGGGATCTAAATGCCAGAAAAAGGTGATGGAGTGAGTTTATGAGTGAGTATGATTTTGGTATTTCATACATCAAGGGAAAGGAAAATGTGGTCACAGATTCCTTGAGTAGGATACCACATGTCTTCTCCTTGGTACCCTTAAAGGTCAATCTGAGAGAACGTGTGTTGACGCAACTCCAAGAAGACAGTTGGTATTTAAAGGTTACCTCAAACCTCCATAGTGGGAGGAAATTAGATCCAAAGTACGAAGGATATAGTCTAGAAGAAGATGGACTATTGAGATATGAGGGAAGGATGTACATCCCTAAAAATGGGGATATTAAAAGAATCATACTAAAGGAAGCCCATAGAGCACTTTATTGTGCGCATCTGGGTGTGAAGAAGATGTACGCAGACATGAGAAATCTTTTCTTATGGGTAGGCATGAAGCGTGATGTAGTCCATTTCATCGCCAAATGCCTAGAGTGTCAACAAGTGAAATCCAACCACCATCATCAGGTAGGCCTCCTACAACCACATGATGTTCCTATGTCCAAGTGGGAAGTCATCTCTATGGATTTTGTTGTGGGATTTCCGCTCACATCTCATAGACACAATGCCATTCTTATGATAGTTAATAAGTTAACCAAGAGTGCTCATTTTATTCCTCTTAGAGACACTTAAAATGTCACTGATGTGGCACGTGTGTTTGTAAGTGAAGTTATCTGTTTCCACGGGATACCTAAGAAGATCATTTCAGATAGGGACTCCAGATTCACTTCTAGGTTTTGGACAAGTTTGGAGTCAGCATTGGGGTCTCAATTGAACTTAAGCACAACTTATCATCCTGAAACAGATGGGAAAACTGAGAGAGTAAATCAAGTCATGGAAAACATGCTTAGGATGTATGGCATGGATAATCAAACCCATTGGGAGAAGTACCTACCTTTGGTAGAGTTTGCCTATAATAACAATTTTCATAGGTCCATCGGAATGCCACCCTACGAAGCTCTGTATGGAAGGCCATGAAAAACATTGTTGAGTTGGGATAGATTAGAAGACTGAGTAACAATTGGGCCATAATTGATTCAAGAGATGGAGGAATAGGTGATTCAGATTAGGCAGAGACTAAAGGAAGCACAAGATAGGCAGAAAAGTTATGCGGATGCACATAGGACCGACCGAAGTTATAAAGTGGGAGACCATGTTTTCATTCATATCAGGCCTAATTAGAGTACCATACAGTTCGGGAAGGGGACAAAGTTGTCACCTCGATTTATAGGACTATTTAGAATCCAAGAGAAAATTGGACATGTTGCCTATTGTCTCGTACTACCACCCCACTTGCATAAAACTCATAATGTTTTTCGTGTATTTGTTCTACATCATTATGTTGTTGATGAATCACATAAGCTAAATTGGAAGGAATTGCAGGTATCGGACGTGGGAACTCTCACGGTAGAACCGTTACGCATATTGGACTGTAGATTCCTACATCTCATGAACCATCTAGTAGACCAAGTTAAGGACCAGTGGGACAAGTATAGTCCAGGATCTGCTACTTGGGAAGACTCCGAGACACTACGACGAGATTATCCCTCACTTGTTTGACCACCTCGAGAATATGTTTCTCGAAGGTTGGGTGTATGTAACACCACCTTTTGACTTAGACAGCCAGGATTACTTGAGGTCTACACACCTTTATTTTCTATTCATAAGTGAAACTATTAAATAATACACTTGAATTTTTAAGACGTATGAACCTTTATAAATGTTTAAATATTATTGATGATGATGGATATGATGCGATCTACTATGTGAATGTAAATTCTATGAATGTTTAAAATACTATTGATGATGATGAATATGATGCGATCTACTATGTGAATGTAAATTCTATGAATGTTTAAAATATTATTGATAATGATGGATATGACGCAATATATTGTGTGAATGAGAATCCTATGAGGGTTTAAATGCTATTAGAATGATGTTGGATACAATGCAATCTATTTTGTAAATGATAATTTTATGAATAGGTGTCGTTAATTGAATTATGGGATATTATGAGATCTATTTCTAACTTGAAAACTTTGATGTTAAAGTTTTGGTACATGGATACCGAATTGAAATTATGATTGTACACAATTACATGATGATAATGAATAAAAATGTATGAGTTTGT
>SNQJ01S0065639.1:39255-59571 GCA_010110895.2 Picea sitchensis
TGTTCTAATGCTTCACATCTTGCCTTTTTTTCTGATAACTGTCATTTCAGAATGTCTTCAATTTTCTTTACCTCTTCTAATTCTACTTTTAGTAGGACAAGGTCTTCATCAGGTTCTTTCCTGTCTTTCTCGAAATGTATCAACAATTGTCTTTTCTTTCTGTTCTTTATTCTTAGTCTGACAATCTCTTTGAGTGCACTGATCAGTTCTCCTTCCATGTCAACCACAACTTCTTCTTCATTAACATCACTCCCTGTGTTGTTATTATCATAATCCTCTATGGCCATAAGTATGAAGTCATTTAGTTTATCTTCAATAGATGAGTCATTGTATTCATCATCTGAAGGATCATCATCATTGTTTACGCATAGAATTTTCTTCTTAAAGTTATTCTCTTTAAAGAAATCTATGTGTTTGTACTTCTCCTCATCATCACATGTCTGATCCTTTCCTTTGTGGGGACATTTATTTTCAAAATGATATATCCTACGATAGTTGAAACATTTGAAAGGCAATTTACCTTTGTATTTGCCTGATCCCTTCTTTAGTCTCTTCACAATTTTTTCTTCAATTTCATCGGGCTAAAAATCCTCATTCTTGTCTACCTTAAATGATGCTTCTCTAGAGGTGGGCTTATCTTTAACTATTCTCATTTCATATGCAGTCAATGTTCCTAGAAGTTGATCAAACTCCAAGGTTTTTAGATCATTTAGTTATTCTATAGCAGAGACCTTTGGATTGAACCTATCTGGGAGAGATCTCAAGATTTTCTGAACTAAAGGAGGTTCCTCAATTGTTTCACCAAGTGCTTTCATTGCATTTACCATTTCTTCTACTCTCAGACAGGATTTTCCAACAGTTTCATATTCTTTCATCTTCAGTTGTTCAAAATGCATTTTGTAGGTTTTAAGCTTAGCATCATTTACCTTCTCATTACCTTCATAACTATTAATGAGTTTGTCCCACATTTCTTTGGCAGTTCCTAGATGTATAAGTTTTACGAATCCTACTTCTACAAGCCCACTCAAGATAACATTCATGGGCTTAATGTTGAAGCAGAATTATAACTTGTCATCCTTGATGAGTGAGATTGTTGTGGGTGGGATTTTCGGTTTGGATCGGAAAAGCCACAGTGTAGTCAATAGATTGTCGACGTTTCGGATCCAGATCAGGATCCATCTTCACGACAAAGAGCCTGGGTTTTAAGAGAAAGAGAAAAGTTGGTATAAATACTGGAATTATCTTAGTGTCGGCTAAGAGGAATTATTTAACAAATTTTAATTATTTTGTAAGGTATTACTAGGGTTTATTAAATTTTTTGTTTATTTAAAGGTTATGACAGTTTATTAATAATTTAGGGTTTCTTATTAAATTATTTAATGTTCTAGGGTTTAGTTTATAAGTAATTAAATTTTAGGGTTTCTTTTGTTATAAGGTAATTAGTGGTTTCTAATTAGTTTTAATGTTGTGTGCTTAGTCTTTAATAGGAATAATAGGTTCTAGGGTTAGGTTGTCGGTAACAATTAATTTTAAAAATTAGGGTTTCTTATTTATGATTAATTATTTAATTATTTAAGTTCTAGGGTTTAGTTTATGGTAAATTAAATTATTAATTTTAGGGTTAGGTTAGTATAATAAGAGGTTGAGGTGTGCTTGTTTTGGGTTTTAAAATTAGGGTTTATTATAGTTATAGGGTAAATATTAGGGTTTTTCTTTTTTATTTTTTATTCTAAGTCTTGTATTACTACAAGGTTAATTAGTATTAATCAATTAGGTTTTTAGGCTGTCAAAGGCACTTTATTTATAATTATGTTTTTATTTAAGAAGGCACTCTATTTTTATTAAGTTTGTCTTTAAAGGATCTTATTTACCAAAGTGTGTCATCCTTATTAGATAGTACAACTGGCTTTACATAACTAGTGTCTACCACATCCCAGACATCTGCACCTAAAGCCATTATGTAGGTTCTCATTCTAACTTTCTAGAACGTAAAGTTTGTTCCATTGAGCAGAGGGGCCTTATTGGTTGAATTTTCTTTCATGGCTTGACATGTTTAAGCTCTAGGATCTACCCTTAGATAAAAGGGGCCTTCTCTGATACCAATTGTTGGACAAATGAGAGGGGGGGTGAATCAGTTGTTACCATGCTTAAACAATTATGCTTATTTTAAACTCTTTACAATGTACTCAATGGAAATCACAATAATGCAGGGAAATAAGTAATAGCACATTCAGCATCAATCACACATATCAGACACACAGAGACAAATATTTCCTAAGGAAACCCATAGAGGGTAAAAACCTCTTCTTGTTTATATGATAAGTAATCTTTACACTCTTTACATTATAATACATATGAGCACCAACTCATAATGAGGCTGCAAACTCTATTTTGAAAGCTCCTACTTGCTGAGAGCACCAAGTCTCCGATCTCTCTAGCACCAACTAGAAGGAAGCACCAACTCCCTGTTTTCTCTAGCACCAACTAGAGAGAAGCACCAACCCCTCGGTTTTCCAACACCAACTGGATGGAAGAACCAACTTCCAATCATACAAGCACCGACCTGTAAAACAAAGAACAATAGTTCTCCCTTCCACCACCCTGCCACCCTGGTTTCTCTGGCTCTAGCCAGATGGAAGCTACAACTCCTTTTGTTCAAGCACCCACTTGAACCTCTAAGGAAAAAAATCCTCCCTAAAACCTCCCTACCAATGTGAAATATAAATCTTTGCTATTATGACTTATTATAGTGATATAAAGTTCTTCAATGGCTTACCGGTCTCATCACTGTTTTGCTACGCTGCGCTGCTTTGTCTGCATCAGTGTCTTCTGCACACTCCTTGCGCTTTCTGTTATTTTTCCTTTTATTCTCTCTGCACCATGTCTCTTCAATGCACCATTCCCTTTCTGTGCATTTCTGCTGCTAAGCTCTCCTCCTTCGCACCTCAATCCCTCATAACAACAACAATGCTCATCTCTTCTTTGTTTTGCATACTTATAGTCTTTTTCCTCCTTGGCATGCTATCTCACCATGCTTTTGCATGCTCCCTCCATCTCGAGTGCTCTGCCTGATCATCATCGCAACTCTTCAGCTTCTCTCGCCATTTTTTTTTTTCACGCATCCATCATCACTGGGTGTTATGTCGAGATTCCTCAACTTATCTGGAAGTTGATACTCTTCGTCTTCTCTGTCATAGATGAGCTCATCCTTTGGCAGAAACCATCATTTGTTTCCAACAGTTACACTGGGAAGTACAACAATAGCCCTCCGGTCTTATTCAAATTCATCTGCATCATTGAATTGACTTCATTGAATCTTACGTTCATTTCGTCGTTTCATCATTTTGGCATTCGTGTGATCAAGTGTCTTGACACTCTAGGTCACGAACCCCGAAATGGAGATTGGTTACACTAGCTCCTTCCTCCATCTTTTGTCAATGTGACCAATGGGTGTGACCACAACCTACACCAAAAGGGGTTTTCACATTTCGGCGATTCCTGTTGCAAGGCATCTCGACTCTCCAAGTCCCAGTCCCAGAAACTTTGAAATGGAGCTTTCCGCTTCAAGCTTTTTCCCTACAGCTCTTTGACGGTGTGACCACCATCGGTGATCGAGTGCTTATCCTTAACGTGATTTCATGATTTCTCTTTTCGACACTTCGGCATTCCTATGGCGATGTGTTCTTGATGATCCATGTCTCAGTATCCAAAGCTCCGAAATGGAGCTTGGTTGCACTAGCTCTGATCATTTCGGCAATTCGCATTTCGACCTTTCATGATTCTTGCGATGAAGAGTCCCATCACTTTACTCTTCCAACTCCCGGTATCCGAAGCTTCGAAATGGAGTCGGATAAACAGTCCACACCCTCGATGATTCGACGGTTATTCTCTGCCCCGGGACTTGATCCTTTGGGACTTTGGGGGGAGTGATAGTGATAAAAATCTCGAAGCAAAAACTCCCAGAGTGAGGTCAGTCTTGCATCACTCGTTGACATGTCGTGACCCGAGTGGCTTCCACGTGTCACTCAGAGATGTGAATTGTAGAGGCTTGAAATGCCAAATCAACTTGACACTTGTCTTTGTCTGATAATTCCACATGTCATGGTCTTCCACCTGTCCTTTCTGACATGGTCTGCCACATTCACTTACTGGAATTGTTGGCCCATATCACTTCACAATTTCACATATCGCGATTTCAGGTTTCACGACTTCGGGACTCTTGTAGTAAGAGTTCTTGACATACCCAACTCCCGGTATCCGAAATTTTCCTCCTTCTTCCGGGATTTCGGCATTTCACATTTTGCGATTCCAAGACTCCTTATAATGAAGAGTCTTGACTCTTCCAACTCCCGGTACCCAAAACTCTGAAATGGAGTTATTTACCGGTTTGAAAAACTCTTCGTTTATGTGCCTCTTTTGGGATTTTGGGATTCTGGATTTCGCAACTCCGGGACTCCTGTGTTGAAGAGTCTCAATTATTGACTTCTCAATTTCCCGGTATCCGAAACTCTGAAATGAAGTTTACGCCCGTAATGTGAAATTCTTTGTTGATGTGCCTCTTTTGGGATTTCAGGATTCCGGATTTCGCAACTCCGGGACTCCTGTGAGGGGTCTATGACATTTCCATCTCCCGATATCCAAAATCCTGGTAGCCAAAACTCCAAAATGGAGTTTGACCAACACTTCGATCTTGTCATTAGATCATCCTTGCACTGTTGGTCTTCCTTGCCTGCTTGTTTTCCATCAAATGAACAAGCACACCTTCGCACTGCATTCGACTCTACGTTAATTCCGCATGAGCTTACTTTGTTCATGTTTTTCCATCGATGCATACTATGATATTGCCATCAATGACAAGCATACCTTCCTGTAAACATGCCAACATGTTCAATTCCTTTCGAACTGAATTTTGTCCACTGATTTTAGAGAAGACTGCAGGGACTTCTCTCATTGAAGGATTTCCACCTCTTTTCCTCCTGATATTTTCTTCTTCTACCTTCTCTCATTCCTCTGAACACCTCCTTCGATACTTAGTCAAAATCTCGATCTGTGCACACCTTGCAACAGATTGTCATCCACAACTTAACTTCTCCTTGTGGATGGCTTCGCACTCCTTGTGAATGTTTTCCAATCGCTTTTGTCTCTCATGACTAAAATCATGCTAACTCTCTTGAGCTTTTGAATATGAAAAATATGGCATGCATTCCTTGTGAACATTAATGCACTCTTTTCATACATACAAGTCTCATTATCTCGTCTGAGATTTTGAGTCAAAATTGACTTGGTCAATCACACCTTCTGGACACTATGCATGCCTTGCACTCACTCAATCAAGAGAAACAATTGAAACTTAGCTACTCTTCACAGTGACTCATACATTCAACAATGCAAATGTGGTCATGGATACAAAAATTAGAAATAACAGAGAATTGAAAATAAACAAAAGGTCTACCATTCATTCAAATAGACACATAATAACACACATTTGGGGAAACATTCCTTTGTTATATTCATTCAATTGAAACTTACATACATTCATACAATATTTCTTTGTATCTCCCATCTCTTCGCTTACAAAAGAAATCTATTCATTAGATTCAACAACGACTGATTAACTATATTCTATCAGCAACCTCTCCTCGACAACGATACAAAGTTTTATACAAAAGGGACTTTCTTCAATTCTTCCCTCCAACTAATCTATGTTATCATATCTGAATTAAATGATATCAACTACTTATCATTTATTACAATAAATATCGAGTCAGACAGATAAGAGAGAAATCTTCAGATCTGTATTGCGATTCATTTCATAAAACAAAATACATTCCCCATTGATCTTACGTGATGGTTCAACCTATGATCATTAAAGATGTTCATAACTCAAAAATCTTTGTCAGATATTACAATAATACATCGATCTTTGAAATTCAAAACATTTCAAATATGGGCTAATGTGCCCAGTTGTATCCTACTCATGCTTTGTTGGCGATGCTCCTGCATCATACTCCCTTGGCTGAAAAATTCATGGACTCCTACACCGATATTACATGCTTCTAGATATCCACTTCGCCAACCCAACTGGCATCTTCTACTGGTCATCCTTTCCACTTCACCAAATATTCAAAATATGTTTTCCTTCTGGTCTTCTTACCAACTCGTTGATCTATGATCTTTTCCATCTACAACTTCTCTGCTACACGCATCTGCTTTCTCCATTGGATCTCTCCTTAATCTCCTGACCCTATGGTTTTATCTTCCCTATACAGATATAGGTCTGCAATGTTAAATATGGGAGATATACCCACATCTTCTGGAAGCTCTAACTCATAAGAATTCTCACCAAACCTCCTTAGGATTTTACACGACCCTATCTTTTTCAACTTTAGTTTATTGTATGTTCCCTCAGAAACCTCTCCTTCCTTATATGTTCTAGGACTTAATATCCAACTTCGAATTCAAGCCTTCTCCTATGTTGATCAGCTCTGTTCTTGTATTTGTTCCTGCTCTTCTTTAGCTTCTCCTTGATCTGTTTGTGAAGTTCCTGCATTTCTATAGTGAACTCTTTAGCTCCAACGCTCCTAAACTCTCTCTTCTTCATATATCTTAACTCCGACACTCCTCTCAAGTTTATTCCATAGACGATTTGAAAAGGTCTTTTCCCAGTTCTTTTGTTCTCTAAGTCATTATATGAAAACCTGACTTTTGTTCTAGAATATGATCCCACTGAATATGGTGTTCAATGACCAAACTCCTCAACAAATCTCCTAAGATTCTATTCACCACTTTGGTCTGTCCATCCGTTTGTGGATGATATGCAAAACTAAAATATATCTCCATCCCCAACTTTTTATGCAAATTCCTCCAGAAATGACCAACAAATTTGGTATCGTTGTCTGAAACTATACTCCTAGGAAATCCATGGAGTCTCACAACTTCTCTGGAAAAAAAATTCGCAACATGCATTGCATCACTCGTATTCTGGCATGGGATAAAGTGTGCCATCTTTGAAAATTTATCCACCACCACAAATATAAAATAACTTCCTCTTTGTTTCCTTGGAAATCGTAACACAAAATCCATGCTTATTCCATCCCAAGGCTTCTCTAGAATAGGCAATGGCTGATACAACCCAGTTTTCTACTTCTTCCCCTTGGCATACTAAAAAATATTACAATTGTTCACAAATATCTTCACCTCTTATCTCATACCTAGACAATAATATGAACCGTTTAATTTGAATTTTTTTTTGTCATGGATGAAGTGTACGGCTAGACCTCCACTATGCTTTTCCTTCAGCAAATTCTTACTGATTGAGGATCTTGGTATGCACAACTCGCATCCTTTGATCATCAACCCATCCTAAATCATATATTCAGCCCGCTGGCTTCTCTCTCTTAGCATAGGATTCACACATGCTTCATATGCCTCTCCAAAATATGGATCACTGTGGTACATTTCCTTAAGGTGATCAAACCCCAAGGTCTTGACCTCAAATTGCTGCAAAATCAAAATTCTCCTGCTCAATGCATCAACAAACTTATTAGCATTTCTATAAATATGTTTAATGACAAAAGTGAAATTGTTCATAAAATCTATCCACTTAGTATGTCTCTGGTTTAACATCTCTTGTCTGGTTATGAATTGCAAATCTCAGTTGTCGCTATAGAAAACAAACTCCTTTGGTACGAGATAGTGCCTCCATTTCTTCAAGTCTCAAATTAATGCATAAAACTGTTTGTCATATGTAGAGTACTTATTTATAGCTTCTTTCAGCTTCTCACTGAAATAGGAAACAGGTTTGTTATATTGACTTAAGACCGCTCCAATTGCAACTTCACTCACATCGCATCTTACCTTAAATGACTTTCCAAAATCCAATAAAACCAAAATCACTTGTTCAATTATATTCTCCTTCAATATGTTGAATATCCTCTGAGCCTCTTCTATCCATTTAAAAGGCTTATGCCTTTTCTTCATTGTACCCATCATTTGAGCATTAATCCCACTAAAATTCCTGATGAACTTCTGATAGAAACTTGTTAATCCATGGAAGCTTCTTACCTCAACGATATTCCTCAGTGACAACCATTCTCTGATTGCTCTCACCTTTTCGAGATCCATCTTCAATTCGTTTGAAGAAATTTCGAACTCCAAATATATGCGTTGTGTCTTCATGAAAGAGGACTTTTTCAGATTAATCAACAACTTCTCTTGCTGCAACCTCCTCATCACCAATGTCAAATGTCTCAAGTGTTCCTCCTTAGTCTTTCTAAATACCAGCATATCATCCACATATACAATTATGAACGTACTAATGAAATATTTTAACACTTCACTCATCAGCCTCATAAAATTACTCGGGGTGTTTGTTAAGCCAAACATCATAACAAGCCATTCATACAACCCCTAATTTATCTTGAATGTTTTTTTCCACTCATCACCTTCTGTCTTCCTTATCTGGTGATATCCACTTTTAAAATCTATCTTTGAAAAATATTTAGCTCCACTCAGGTAATCCATCAAGTCATCCATCCTTGGTAATGGTAATCTGTATCTGATGGTGATCTTGTTTATGGCCCTCAATTCCATACACATTCTCCATCCTCCATCCTTCTTTGGACTTAATATAGTTGGCACTACACATGGACTCAATATTTATCTAGCAAATCCTTCGTCTAGAAAATCCTAAACCTCTCTCTTCACCTCCTCATTCTCTTGAGGTGTTAGCCTGTATGCTTCTTGATTCAGCAGGCTTGCTCCTCGTATCAAGTCAATGTGATAGATGATACTTCTAATCGGTGGTAGTGAGTTTGGCAACTCATCCACTACAATGTCAGCAAAATTTTCTATCATTTCTTGAACTTCCTCAGGTAAATATTCCAGTGAAGTATTGGTAAGGATAACTCTCATCTTCCTCACTACATAAAACTACATCTCATGTTCCTTCTTTACTTCATTCAAGAGATCCTTCCCACTCATGAGAAGTATGCTCGCACTAGCTTCATCCTTCACCTTCTTTTCTTCAATTGGCAACAACATGTGTGTCCTACCATTCTTCTCTAAGGTGTAAGTATTCCTCCTCCCATCATGAATGGAATTCCTGTCATACTACCACGATCTTCAAAAAAAACTTGGCATCGATCCATGGGAATCACGTCACACAAAATTTCATCCCTATATCCTCCTATTTTAAATTCAACTAGGCATTGTTGAGTGACTATTACCTGATGACTTTTCTGTAACCATGATACCTTATATGACGTCGAATGTCCAGTCGTCTCTAGATCTAGATTCTCCACCATATCTGTGGATACTAAATTTTCAATGCTTCCACTATCAATTATCACCTTGCAAACTCTGTCTTTCATTTTGAAATCAGTCATGAACAAATTGTTCCTTTGTGTTATCTTTTCGATATGTAGCTCTTGCTTCAAAGAAATTTCTTCATCATCAAGGATTCCCCATATTCTACACCTTATACCTCAACATATCACTAATGCTCTTCTGAAATGTGAACTTCACCTCCTTTCTTCCTCTCGGGGAAATCCCAAGACATGTGTCTTATTTTCCCACAAGAAGAACATCTTACTTCCCCTCCTATGCCTCTTCCTCTTCCTCTGGGAAAAGATTTTCTACCACCACCATGTCTTCCTCGGGAAATTCCTCCTCTCTCAGAGTGACTATGTGGTTTCTTTGTCTCATCTTTGGGATTTTGTACCTTATCCTGGGAAACTCCTTTCCCTCTATTCAAACTTCGACCTCTATTTTGTTGACTCTACTTCCTGCTCAACTTCTCTTTTTCTTTTGGCCCAATTTGATATGCATCCTCTACTATCTTGACTTTCATAATGCTAATCTCATCCTGGATATCATATCCCAGGCCATTGATATATCTAGCAACTTTCTCTTCATCTCTCTCTCACTCTATCCAACTCTAATGTTCAATTTGTATAACTCCTATGTTCACTCCTTCATAGTCAATTATATTTTTCTTAGGTTCTGCATCCTCTTGAACATACTTATCTCGTAATCCTTAGGTATGAATTTTTCCTTTAGCTTGGCTACCATTTGATCCCAACTGTTGATATTTTGTTTTCCTTTGTTCCTCCTCTCGGCCTGGAGTTCATCCCACCATAGTGTCGCATATCCTTCTAACCTAGTGACAATATGTCTTACCTTTTTTCTCCCCTTCAACATCCTCATAGTCGAAATACTTGTCCATTGCTCGTATCCAATCAACCAATTCCTTTGTGTCTAAGTTTGCTTCATACATATGGACACCAATATTTTCTATGGCTCCCAATTTTATAATCGCTTTCAATGAGTTTTCTTCCATAACATCCTCAACTACAACTTCTTTTACTTCAACTTCTTCATTTTATGCCTTACTGATGTCTCCAACATAAAGTGCTCTAGTTTGTGTTGTCTCCATGGCATCCAACCTCGCACTTAATTCTCTCATCTCCCTTTCCATATCTCTGTTGGGTATGGGTGACTTTACACATATTTTGGGTGGCATTGTGTTGACACTTCTGATACCCCTCGTCGATATCACTTTAAATCTCTCCCTACAGACTTCAATTATGTACTTTCTCTGATACCACTCTAGCGCAAATCCCCTTCCCTCCAAAGGGATGATCAAACTCCCAGTCTTGGATCGTTTAAAATACTGAGTCGAAGAAACTCTTTGGGTCCTTTTTTCCTTATGGTGACCATGGCTATGACTATGGGTTTATCCCTTCACAATTTAGACTTATGGGAAATCCTGAGATCTTCCTTTAACTTTTGTCGAAACGTGCTTCTCTGAGTCTCCATAATTATGCCACATGTCTCTTCAAATTTTCTGGCTTCACAATGCTTTAGGTTTCGTGACTTCATGAAACTCCAGGTCTCTCATCCGCAAACCTCCAGACTTCTGATTCTAGGATTCCTTAATCCTTTGCCACGTTCTTCTCTCATGATAAACTACTAAGATCCATTCACAACTTCTGGATTCGTGACTTCGCTTCTGTTGAGCCTTCCAATGTTCTGAACTCTAAAGTACGAAACACTCTATGACTATCCCCCACGTAGTTTTCCCAGATTTGATGGTCTGGAATCGTTCGCCTCCTTCCGAAACGAATCTTGACCATTAATTTCAGTGAAGACTCCAGGGACTTCTCTCCTCGAAGGATTTCCACCACTCTCCCTCTTGAGATTTTCTTCTTCTACCTTCTGTCATTCCTCTGAACACCTCCTTCAACACTTATTCAAAATATCTATTTGTGCACACCTTGCAACAGATTTTCATCCACAACTTAACTTCTGCTTGTGGATGGCTTCGTACTCCTTGCGACTATTCTCCAACCGCTTCTGTCTTTTGTGACTGAAATCATGCTACTTCTCCTGATCTTTTGAATATGAAAACTCTGTCACACACTCCTTACAGAAGTCAATGCACTCGTTGCATACATACAAGTCTCATTATCTCTTCTGATCTTTCGAGTCGAAATAGACTCGGTAATGCACTCCTTATGGACATTATGCACTCCTTGCAATCACTCAATGAAGAGAAACAGTTGAAACTTAGCTACTCTTCACAGTGACTCATATGTTCAACAATGAAAATGCGGTCATGTATACAAGAACAAGGAATAAAAGAGAATTGAAAATAAACAAAAGTTCTACCATTCATTCAAATAGACACATAATAACACACATTTGGGGCAACATTCCTTTGTGATATTCATTCAACTAAAACTTACATACATTCATACAATATTTATCTGTATATCCCATATCTTGGCTTAATATGGAAATATATTCATTAGATTCAGCAACGACTGATTAACTATCTTCTATCAACAACCTCTCCTCGAAAACGATACAAAGTTTTATACAAAAGGGAATTTCTTTATTTCTTCCCTCCAACTACTCTATGCTATCCTATATGAATTAAATGCTATCAACTACTTATCATTTATTATAATAAATATTGAGTCAGAACGATTAGAGCGAAAGATCCATATTTGTACTGCGATAGGTTTCATAAAATAAAATACATTCCCCATCGATATTACGCAATGGTTCAACCTCCGATCATTAAAGATGTTCATAAATCAAAAATATTTTTCAGATATTACATTAATACACCAAGCTTTGAAATTCAAAACATTTCAAAATACACACTAATGTGCCCAGCTGTCTCCCACTTGTGCTTTGCTGGTGATGCTCCTGCATCATTGTACCAGGAAAGAGATAATTCTTGCAGGTTTGCATATAGAAGGAAGCAACAAAAGTTGAAGAGTGGATTATAAGTCTTAAAATGGAAGCATGGGAGCTTCTATATATTTTTTTTAAGTAAAAAAGAGAGAGTGGATCCTTTAGATTATATCATAAAAATATATACACTTGTCCTTGGGATGCCAATTGTTTCACCAAAAATTAGAAACTGGAAAAGTTGGCAGCCTCGGATTACCACATCAAAATAGGTAGAATGCCATCTTCCCTACCTAGAGGAAACCAGGACAAGTGGCGGTCCATAATTTGCAGAATTGTCCATGACAATTGAAACTAAAAAAGAAACTAAACATAAAAGAGGATTTTTAACAGACATAACCCCCAACTGGAGCTGAGCAACTAACCAAACCCAAAAGGAAAATATAGCCATCCTATTACCCGTTGAGGCCTTCATTGTTAGGGTCTTTACTGGGCATCTCGTTTTGAGCTGGAAGAGCATAGAGTCTCATACACGTCGAACACCTTTGCTTTGTTGGCGCATCGAACAAAGCCTCATAGAGCATGTACATGCGTTAGCTCATGAGCGATCCATGGTAGGCCTGGTCTTCCATCTGGCACCTCAAATCGAGCTGGTCCATATGGAAGAAGGGTGGAGGGACATGCCACTGATCTGAGGGTGTTGTAATAGGAGGCGGCATGAGGACCTCTCCACCCTGCTTCTACGTGCACCCATCCATCACATCCTATTGGTGTCCATCCTCTACTGCAGCCCATGTTCCATCCATCGCGTCCTCCTGGTGTCATGTCGCGCTCCTCTCCTCAAACCCGCCCCCTACTCCCGTCCTTGTGCTCCCACGTTCGCGTTTTGAGACTATGAGTGGAGTGAGCCCCTCTGAGAGTAAGTCATTTTGGGCCATTTGTAGGTACTCATCCGTAATTTCCTCCTCAATGTAACAGATGGGGAAATCCTCCACTAGTGAAGCCATGTTTTTTACCACTGTATCTGCTTGAATTTCGTTGCTAAGGAGGATAATTGGAGGCTCTGGCGCTCTGAAGAGAATATTCTCTGGAGCAGAATGGATGGCCTCTTCTGGGATGACCTCCTCCACAAAAATTGTTGGAGGTGACCAGGACATTCTTTCTCTATCATTGTTGTGAGCAATCCAATCTCCTTGGGTACGAGCAATTGAGAGTGCCCGTTCAAGTTTTTGTAGTCGTTTTTGCCTTACAACTAGTTTGTACTAGGCTGGGTCGCGATGTGGATTTCCATGGTCCCTGGGCATTGTGAGGATGAAGCTAATGAAAAATTCACAGTGGATGCAGAAATAACCATTCCCAAGCTCTAGACTACTAGCTTGGTGCGAGCCAAAAACGAAATGAGGAAGGCAAATGCGGAGGTAGATAAAAACTGGAAGGTGCGACAGGACGACTTCCATGACCACCTCCCGAACATTGAATTTGATGGATGCCTAGTTGTTCACACGAGTGAAAGGTCTAATGGTTGCAGGCTTGTATTTATGGTTGGCTCCCATTATTAATGTCGAGGGGATGGGAATTGACCATCCTTACTTATGTCCTAGCCAGGCCCTATGGGACGTGGCACATAAGTGAAATGTGTCCCCCCATATGGGGTGGGAGCTTCGATTGTTATCAGCTATCCAAGTAGCATTAAATTCATTTAATGACATGTATGTAGGTATGGGTTTTATGTACTCTTACTGCATATTTGATGAAGGGAATTTAGGTAAGAATTTCCTCATCCAATTTTATTTTATAAAATCACATTATTGTATTAGTTGAATGTATTGATGTGAATAAATTATCGTTGGGTGTGGTAAAGGTTGAAATCCAATAATAATTATAAAATCTTTTATCTTTTGAATGCATACACTAACATAGAGACATGCCATGTTAATTGGCTATGAGATAATAACCAAGGAAATAAAAGGTATGAACGTGTTATAGTAATGGATGCCAAAAAATCTAGTCATGTATGAGACCATGACATGGTTGGTTATGGAAAGGTATGGGTATGGAAATGCTATGTGCCACATGAATATCCAATGAACTTGCTACTTCTAAATAATATTTGGACTGCAACCTTTTTCTAACACTAATAAACACCACAAAATTATATTCTTCATGTAGTTGTTCAGGTCGAAAAGGAAGGAATCCAAATAATTGAGAATACAATAGGAAGTGTATCGCGAATGTGTCAAGGAATTGGCTAGATTTCAAATTTAACAATGGTGAGATACATGAATTAGATATATATCATTAAGAAAACCATAGAAAAGACAAAATGAATAGAAATGCATTGACAATTTCACTGATGCATAGTAAGTGCTAGAGTTGCAGTTATGCATGACAAAATTGTATACTTAAATGCATTTGTTGAATGTGTTTTGTGAGTACGTTCATATATGTTATTGAATGGAAATAATTATACTAACAACTGAAATGTTACAATTATTACTAACTCATGTAGTTGTGAAGATTTCAAGAGTTGTTAGAGATTGAAACAAGAAAGTTGCAAGTCAAGTAGTCACATGAGCATTGACTACAGGAAATTTTCTTTTCAAAAAATAGAGTATTGTAATTACTGATATTAATTGTGAACATGAATATGCATAGAATGATAATTCATTATATTTAATAAATTGTTTGATAGTTGTGATTGAATTGTTAGGTGTAGATAATTCTAAGATCACTTTGTAAGGTTTTGGTACATATTTCAATGAAAGTATAATGTACATAAAATATTGATAATATTTTGGTTGAATGCAAGATGGAAGCATTGCAGGAAAAATGGTATTCAGTACAGTGATTACTAGAATCCATAAGAAAGATTGCATCCTACATTGCAACAACCATGAAAAATTGTGAGATTATTTTGGGGAAAAGTTGAATTATTGATGAAATAAGCATTAGTTTCTAAATGAATCTTTATAATGTTCTCTCATAATAAATGTATGTGTGTGATAGATATGAGATAATATTTATTAATCTTGGAATGCTTGGGAATAAAAACTATTGTTGAAGACATTGGAGCTCATAAATGTGGAACCATGGTGGGGTAATAATAATGATTTCATGCTCTCCCTGTGTGTAAAATTGATGCAAGAGCATCGCTCCATGTTAGAAGCGTGCCAGCCAGCCAACACATCCAGTACGCATTTAATGGAGAAAGGGAGAGGCGCAACCCTCTCAATTTTGAAATTCGAAATTTCAATAAATGTTGTAAGGATTTTAATGCCAAACCATGCCTTTGTATAGGTAGTGGTTGAGGTTTCCTTCAATGGTTTCCTGTAGCAATCCCAGGATGTAGACAGGACTGGGCATCCATTTATGTAATGTAGCTATAAGAGACGCTTTGTGATAGCGATAGCTCAGATATGGTGGTTGATGATAAGCTCACGAGAGCCCTCATTTTGTAAGGGAGAAATTAGAGTAGAGAGATAGGAGGAGAGACCAGAGCAGAGAGGTCTTGAGAGAGAGAGAGAGAGTTGAGACTTGTTACAATCTAGCCTTTGTAAACACCTTGTATAGGCATTTATGGATTAATAGAAAAGCAGTGATTCCTACATATTGTTGTTCATGTGCTTATGTTTCGGGAATGAATGTTGTAGACATAGGTGATAGATAGATTTTACTATCTGTTTGTGAGTTTGTCGATTTCTATCTGGGTTCTTTAGGTTGTGCAAGGTGTGCACAATAGAATAGAGGAGGTTCTATAGCCAGCGCAAGGACTGTGTATTTGAATATCTCATTTGATATTAGAGGAGAACATGCCAAGAAGGCACACTAGGAGAATTCACAACTCATGAGAAGCGTCAGAGTTTCTGAACACTCTCGAGGTGAAGACTATGCAGTGAAAGCACAGAGAGAAGACAGAACTACTGAAGGTTCTGTAAAACTCTTCCAGGAGGGCATTGAACATGTTCATATAGTGCACAGGAGGGAATCTATTTCAAGTTCAGAGAGAATAAGTGTCGAGATGGAGGACAAAATTTCTGATAATTTTGTAAAACTCTGACAGGAGGGCATTGAGAAAATGCACAAAATGCATTGAGGAGAACTCTATTTTGAGTTTAGTGAGAACACATAGTCACTGAGGATTCTAGAGAACTATTTCAGGTGGGAATTGAGTTGGTACAAGTGTGCAGAGAAGGAACTCTTTTTTGAGTTCAGAGAGAAGAGAAGTGTTGCAGGAAAAGACACTCATAGTGTTGTTGAATACTCGGTAGGCTCTGCAAGGTGTGCATCTAGCAGAAGAATGTCGGGTGGGTGTAAGGTGTTTTCTTTTCCAGAAAACTTCTCAAATATGAGTTATTCGAGATCCTATAATGCAAAGTGTGTGCAGGATTAAATCTTCGAGAGGATGAAGCTCAAAAGGGATAGCATTTCTATAGCGCAGACAAGACCCAAAGGAACTGGGCTCATAAGAGGAAGAGTCAAAGGTTGAGACCTTTCATACTTAGAAAATCCTCTAAGTCAAAAAGACAAGAAGCTGAGGAGGAAGAGAACAACTACCATTGGATCGGTGTTGGGAAGGAAGATCTGGACTGTTGAATCTACATCCAGGTAGAAGGAGGAGAGGGTGCAAGGAGTATAGATCTGAACTATCAGATCTAGTGCCAATACTCGACAACCATTGGATCAGGTGAAGGCACACAGGGTTTAAACCCTTGGATATCCATACATTCAGGAATCGAAAATTGGAGGAGCAGAGGAGGCTGCACCCCATACTTGCAATCACCGAGATCGTGCCAGTCGTCGGATCTGGAGCGCAGTGACTTGAGAGCCGTTGGATCAAGGATACGTGCATGGGGTTTAGTCCCTAGGAGGTGCACAGGAAAAAGGATCTAGGCCATCAGATATAGCACCAAGTACCGATAGCCATCAGATTCGGGAGAAGGTGCAAGGGGTTTAATCCCTTAGAAGTCGCACAGAAGGGTAGAACGAATGATAGAAACTTCGAGGGAGAAGTGTCGAGTTGTTGTGAGCCATCTGTTGCAGAAAAGGTGCACGAGGTTTAAACCTTATAACAAAAGGAGGAAGAGGACTCGTCAAGTCCCGAAAGCATCAGGACCATCCATTTTGATGGACAGGTGGCAAATATCTAGATTATTTCGCAAATTCGAGGTTCGTGAGTTTGGAGGGAAGACCAAATTCTTGTTTTCGTGAAGTCACGAGTTGCGAGTAGTGCTAAAGGAGTCAAACCATCACTGACTTATTGTTCTTCAGGATTTCACAAAGGAGGAGAATGAGGCTTCGACACTCCAACTCACGAAGTCACAAGTTAGGAGTAGTGCTAGAACTTAGCCCTAGTCGGTGGTTATGTGTAGAAGGCACAAAGAAGGAGGAGCCATACCCGTATCACATATTGGGTAACGGCGTTTGGAGAAAGAGGAGTCGAGGGTCTTCGACTCATGAACTCATGACTTGTGAAAAGAACTTGCACTAAGGCCAGGTTGTTGTTGCAGGGAGATGTAAGGCTCGTGCCTGGTGTTAAGTTGCGCATGGTGGGTTTTCATGAAGGACCTGTGGATTCATTGAACGTTCTAGCAGGGAACCAAAGGAGTCGCCTCAGCTCGAGGATAATTTAGAATGATCCTCATTGGATCTTGGCCAGAGGGTCGGGGGTCTGCTTCAAGTGGTATCAAAGCCACTTTATGTCTGTAGACTGAGGGCAGAGGGAGGCATAGTACATAAAGAAAATACTATGATACACACCAAGTGGTATCAGAGCATATTTTTGTCTGTAGATTTTAGACAAAAGAGAAAGAGGAAACCGTTACTTTGTTCACAAACAAAGGAGAGATGGTGGGAGAAATTCTGGCAACATCAAATGGAATCAGAAGCAGAGATTCATTTGTATACAACAGGTGAAAGAAGTAGTGTGTTAAATCTATGTGGTGATTGTTGCAAGGTGTGCAACAAATGATAGACAACCAGGTGAGTTGTAGGAGGACATGGAGATTCTCTCAGACGTAGAGTGATCCATACACTTTCCAGGAGGGAAAGTGAAAGATGAAAATGGGTACTGAAGGCCATGAGCATGGTGGAAGAGGAGACCACTAGTAGATGAGTAAAGAAGAGATTGAAAAAGAACTTGTTGAGATAGGGGCGAGAATGGAACAACTCACATTGAATATGTAGTAGGAGGCAAAAGTACACTGGAGGTACGAATGGCCTCTAAACAAGAAAGCCAAATGGCCTGTTCAAAAGTTGCTAGCCAGGAAGAAACAACAAGAGTTGAAGAAAGAGCTAAGGTGTGCTAAAATCCTTAGTGAAATAGATTTGGTTTGCATCTGTGAGCCGAAAGTTGGAGAAACCCTCAAGGATGAGGAAGAGAGATCAGTTTCAGGTCTCATAAACTGCGAGGAGGGCAGAGATGAATTTTCCAATTTCCAGGTGGGAAATTGAATGAGATCATTGTAGGATCTCATAGAATGTCAAGAGGATAACAATGAAAATTCATATTTCCAGGTGGGCAATGGTATGAGATTAGCAGAGGATCTCATAAACTGCCAGGTGGGAAGAAGTGAACTTTTGAGTCGCCAGGTGGGCAATGGGAAGAGATCAAAAAAAGGTCTCGCATACTTCCAAGGGGGTAGTGGTGAAAGTTCAGATTGCCAAGTGGGCAATGATATGGGATCATTGGATCTCATAGACTGCCAAGTGGGTAGAAGAAAATTCCCAAATTGCCAGGTGGGCAGGGGAAAAGAAGTGAGACCGTCTGAAAGTCTAAGGGACTCAGGAGTGAGTTCAGGTCAGCAAGGAGTGCTGATAAGTGAAGATTCATGTGGTTTTATAGAACATGTGAATGAAGATGATGACAAATTAAAATCTTGCACCCTCCAGAAGGAGGATCAAAAGAGCATTCTGATGATTGGGGGAATTCGGGTATTCCTACCAGATATCCCAATTGAGGCAAGAGCATGTGTTGCAGATGCAACAACAGAAGGAGGACAACCAACAGAGACTTTCAAAGAAGAGGAAGAAGTGGAGTAGACACTAATGTTTTACCAAGAATAATAAGAAGAGCATTCAGCCGAGTTGCTCAAAATTTTTAGACAGGAAGATGAAACAGAAATGACTGCAGCACTGGAGTCTGCAACAGAAGAGGAAGAAGACACCACATATTTTTTTGATCTGTGTGAAGAATTGGAAGCCCTGGAGAGAAGCGTGATGGTGAAAATATTTCACATCCAACAGGCTAAGTTGGAAGAAGGTAGTGGAGCATACTAGCCCCAGGAGAAGCTGGAAGAAGCTGGAAGTATCCCAGCAGGAGAAATGGAAACAACAGAACTAGCATGGGAAGAAGCTGAGAAACAGTTCAGTGAGAATACTTCAGAGCTGGAGTCTATAGCAGAGTGGCCACTTAGTGCTACAAAGAGATATAAAGATAGCAGGGGAGATCGAGCAGATCTACCTATTCAGAAGACAAAGGTGCGACAACGAATATTGCATACAAAGAGCCATCCACTGGAGTAGTTGGACGAGGTAATTAAAGAAACCAGAAGGTTGATGTTGAGTTTAGCAATAGAGACTGCGAACAATGAGAAGTTGAGTAGAAGGGAACCTGCAAGAGTAGCAGGGCAACAACAATAGAAACAATGAAGCACATGAGCAGATGGATAGCTCCAAGGGAAAGTTTGGGATATAGGTGGATTTCAACACTGGAGAAGAGGAGCTCATGATCAGTAGACCATGATTTTTCCAGCTGAGTATGATGTAGGAGAATCGCTCCATGTGAACAGCCTGCCAGCCAACCAGCATATCCAACACACATTTAATGAAGAAAGGGAGAGGCCCAGCCCTCTCAATTTTGAAATTTGAAATTTCAATAAATGTTGTAAGGCTTTCAATGCCAGACCACGCCTTTGTACAGGTAGTGGTTGAGGTTTCCTTTAATGGTTTCCTGTAGCAATCCCAGGACGTAGTCAGGACTGGGCATCCATTTATGTAATGTAGTCGTAGGAGTCGCTCTATGATAGTGATAGCTCAGAAACAGTGTTTGAGGATAAGCTCATGGGAGCCCTCATTTTGTAAGGGAGAAATTAGAGTAGAGAGATAGGAGGAGAGACT
>SNQJ01S0065639.1:59615-79646 GCA_010110895.2 Picea sitchensis
AGAGAGAGAGAGAGAGAGTTGAGACTTGTTATAGTCTAGCCTTTATAAACACCTTGTATAGGCATTTATGGATTAATAGAAAAGTAGTTTTTCCTGCATATTGTTGTTCATGTGTTTATGTTTCAGGAATGAATGTTGTAGACACATGAGATAGATAGATTTCACTATCTGTTTGTGAGTTTTTCGATTTCTATCTGGGTTATTTAGGCTATGCAAGGGGTGCACAACAAAACATAGGAGGTTATATATCCAGCACAAGGAGTGCATATCTGAATCTCTTGTTTGAGATCAGAGGAGAACGTGTGAGGCAGGCACACCAGGAGATTTCACAACTTAGAGGAATCTTCAAAGTTACTGAACACTCTGGAGGTGAAGACTCTACAACGAAAGCAGGGGGAGAAGACAAAACTACAGAAGGTTCTGTAAAACTCTTCCAGGAGGGAATTGAGCGCATGCATAGAGTGCACAGGAGGGACTCTATTTCGATTTTAGAGATAAGAAGTGTCGAGAGGGAAGACAAAATTTATGAGAATTCTATAAAACTCTGCCAAGAGGGCATTAAGCAAAGGCACATAATGCATTGAGGAGAACTCTATTTTGATTTCAGTGAGAACAAAAAGTCACTGAGGATTCTGGAGAACTCTGCCAGGTGGGAATTGAGTTGGTACAAGTTTGCACAGAATTAACTCTTGTTTGAGTTCAAAGAGAAGAGAAGTTTCACAGGAGAAGACACTCATAGGGTTGTTGAATACTATGTAGGCTCTGCAAGTTGTGCATCGAGCAGAAGAACGTCGGGTGGGCGTAAGGAGTTTTATTTTCCAGAAAACTTTTCGAATCTGAGTTATTCGAGATCCTAGAATGAAAAGTGTGTGCATGAGTAAATATCTAAGAGGATGAATCTCAGAAGGGACAACGTTTCTATAACTCAGACGAGACCCAAAGTAACTGGGCTCACAAGAGGAAGAGTCAAAGGTCGAGACCTTCGAGACTTAGAAAATACTCTAAGTCAAAAAGAAAAGAAGCTCAAGAGGAAGAGCATAGCTACCGTTGGATCAGTGCTAGGAGGGAAGATCTATACTGTTGAATCTATGTCTAGGTAGCAGGAGGAGAACGCACAAACAGTACAGATCTAGATCCAATACTCGACAACCATTGGATCAGGCGAAGGCACACAGTGTTTTAACCCTTGGATATCGATACATTCAGGAATCAGAAGTTGGAGGAGAAAACGAGGTTGCACCCCATACTTGCAATTGTTGAGATCGTGAAATCCCGCTAGCCGTCAGATCTTGAGCACAGTGGCCCGAGAGCCGCTGGATCAAGGATACGTGCACAAGGTTTAGTCCTTGGGAGGTGCACAGGAAAAAGGATCTGGCTGTCAAATATATTACCAAGGACCGATAGCCATCGGATCCGGGAGAAGGTGTGAGGGGTTTAATCCCTGGGAAGCCACACAGAAGGGTAGAACGGATGGTACAAACTTCGAGGGAGAAGTGTCGAGTTACTGTGAGTTGTCGGTTCTAGAAAAGGTGCACAACGTTTAAACCTCATAACAACAGAAGGAAAAGGACTCGTCAAGTCCCAAAAGCATCACAATCGTCCATTTTGGAGGACAGGTGGTAGAGATATGGATCATTTCGTGAATTCGGGGTTCGTGAGTTTGAGGGCAGACCAAATTTTTGGTTTTGCGAAGTCGTAAGTTGTGAGTAGTGCTAAAGGAGTCAACCCATCGCTGAATTATCGTGCTTCAGGATTTTGCAAAGGAGGAGCACGAGGGTTCAACACTCCAACTCGCGAAGTCATGAGTTGCGAGTAGTGCTAGCACTTAGCCCTAGCCGGTGGTTATGTGTGGAAGGCGCTAACAAGGAGGAGCCATACCTGTATCACATCTCAGGTATCAGCATTTGGAGAAAGAGGAGTCGAGGGTCTTCGACTCATGAACTCACAAGTTGCGAAAAGAACTTGCGCTAAGGCCAGGTTGTGGTCGCATGTAGATGTAAGGCTCGCGCCTGGTGTTAAGTTGCGCAGGGTGGGTTTTCATGAAGGACCTGTGGATTTGTTGAAGGTTCCAGCAAGGAACCAAAGGAGCCACTTCGGCTCGAGGATAATTTAGAGCGATCCTAAGTGGATCTCGGCCAAAGGGTCGAGGGTCTACACCAGAAATACTTGGCAATATGGATCGCTAAAGGACTATGTAGCAGTGAAGGGATACCTGAGCTTGGAAGAAGGGTGAATGCAACAAGGAAGAGGCAACTCAGGAGTGCTTATGGCATGGTATCTTTCATAATGAGGGTGTGTCAAATGGAACAATGAGTTGAATTATTTCCTAAAGTTTCTCTATGGAATAGATAAAATGACTTCCATCTACAGTATGAATACATAAATTGGTTCTTGAAAGCAAAGCACCAGGTGGATAAGAAGTTTCATTAGCAAACACATGGATTTTGTTTTCTCAGTAATTTTGAATTGTACATGGTACATAATGTAATGAGGACATTGCATAAATAAGGGAATGGTAATATAAATTTCAAGAATGATTTAAGGGGATAAATTTCGTTCATGGGCTAATTTTCCATGGTTTTTCCCAAAAAATGATTCACTATTCTAAAAAATATTCACCCAAATTCTATAGGATTAAATTATTTTACCTTAAAAATTGCCAAAATTTTATACAAACTATATAAAATCCTTAGAAATTTGAATATTTTTACAAAAATATCGCCAAACATTTTATAGTTGGAATATGAAGGATTAATAATATTTTCCAAGGTTTCTACATTTCAAAATAAATTTCCATCCTTAAAATCATCCTTGTATATAATACCCCTAGGTTGAACCTCAATTGTAAATGTAAAAATACTTATAGGATGGTGAGCGAGGTTACTATAGGCTAGGAAGATTATGTGATTATTAGGTCGGAGAGCCTAGATGATAAAGGCCAATGAGCCTATTATTGTAATATCTAAACACTCATATCATTAATAAAGTACATCACTGCTGCAAACTGGCCCACAAATGAGTATGGGGGGATAAAATCCACTAGAAAGGGAAGGGGGGATAAGAGTCTAGGAAGGGGATAATCTAGAGGGATTAATCCCAAAGGAATATTATTTTATTATTTCCTAAAGTCTAAAGTCTGGATTTAATTTTATGTTATCCTAAGTTCCTATGGGAAGGGAATAAATTACAAGTGGAACTCATGAAGATTCATGAAGAAAAGTGGCCAGTAAGGAAAATGGAGATATATTTTGGAAACTTAGTGTATTTTTGGGAGCTCTCGTCATTTTTAGAAAAGGGGAGGACCCTTACACTCCATCTTTCTGCGACATTCAAGGGGGGAATCTTGTCATTCTCAGGGGAAATGAAATCTTACACTTCATTGTGTTGCGATGTTAATGGAGGGGTCTTCTCATAATTCCTAGAGTGGGGTAACATTCATTTATTAGTAGGGGTATTCCATGATTCCCCCATTACTTTACTAAAATATTTTCAGCTACCTCAGTACCTCTCTGTCACGGGCAGTGTACGTGTACCTTACCCAAACCAATACTATAGTGGTACTTGTACCTATACCTGGTTCACTCAAGAGTGGAAGCATTGTACATTATTCTCTCCTATTGTCTGAACTCTATTGTCTCCATCACGAGACATGTACTTGAGAATCTTGGTGTTGTTGACAAAGAGAAACCTAGTTTGAGTACAAGTTATAGAGGCAGGTTGTGAGGTTCATGGTCGAAGAAGCGAGTTTTCAGTCCCATACGAATTGTTTCTGTGTGAGATTTTTTCTATGTTGAAGAAGCGATTTGTTATGCCTGTGAGTAGTTTTATCTAGGCGATAAACTACTTAGAATTGTTCCCTAGTGCATTGGGTAATATCTATTGGGCTATGAGACTTCATGTCCATCCTATTGTTGAAGCCCCGGAAGGGAAGTGAAACAACCAAAGGACTGTTGATAAGAGGAGGGACACACTTCCTATAGTGGGATAGGGATGTGGGGAATGAGATAATATAGGATAGTTGCAACAGTTGGGCACCTTGGACCGAGAAATTATGCTACTTTATGGACCTTAGACTTTCTTAGTATTCCCTTTTCCCTGGTAGAGTTTATCCCTAGATCAGGGGTGACGCACTGTTGAGATTACAAAAATTGTGGTATATGTCTAGGAGAAACGTGGAAGGTCTGCACCTAGTTGGTGATCTTTTTATCAAATATAAGTGTCAATTGTGTGTGAAATTTACATCTTGCATCATTATTTATGCATTTGTTTTTATGGTTTTTTTCCTGTATATGTTGCATGTGTATTTATATTATTATTCTATATAAATATGTGTATTTGCATAGAATTTGTATGTTTAAATGTTGTATATAGTTCAAAATTTTTGTGTAGAATAGGCCATAAGGTGGTTGTGGATGTTATATTATGCTATGAAAATATTTGTTGGTGAGGTTAAATCTCTTAGTGTTGTAGGTTCTAGAACAATTCAGGTAGATAATGGTCATGTCATTGATGCATTATGTGTTCCATGTCTTTCCTACAACCTTTTATCATTATAATAGATCACTCATTCAGGTGAAGGTAAAAATGTAGAGTTTTCACCTCACCAAGTTATAATTAAGGATTTAAAATATCATAAACATGTACTCACAACTAGAATTGTTGATGAAATTAAGAGGTTGTACAAGTTTGATAAATTTGGTTCTCATATTTTTCATCAGTTTTTTTTTCTTATAACGATGACTTAGAAATCTTTGGCATGGGTGGTTTGGTAATCTAAACTATCACTTATTGCATCAACTATGTAATAAACACATGGTGGTTGGTCTTCCTCTTGCTTATTGTAGATATGGTGTTTTTGTCGGTTGTTCTCACAACAAACATCATTGGGATAATCTTGACAAATTTACCTCTTGACACACCTCAACCCCTTTGCATCTCGTTCACGGTGACTTGCGTGGTCTTGTTTCTTCTCCTTCCTTTCCTCAATGCAAGTATTTCTTAACTTTCATTGATGACTTTTCCAGGTGCACTTGGGTTTACTTCTTAAAACTTAAGAGAATAGTGTTTGACACGTTTTTGGCCTTCAATTTCCTTTTAGAAAATAAATATGGACATCAACTTCAAATATTAAGAAAAATTAATGGAGGTGAATATGTGAACAACAATTTAAAAACTTACCACAAGGCACGAGGCATCGAAATGCAACACATTGTTCCATATACAGGACGATAAAATGGCGAAAGAAATGCACATTAAAAGAAATGGATAATTGTATGATTGAATCTAAGTGATTAATTTTTAATTATTGGGAGAAAGCCATTAACTATGTGAACTACATGAAAAATCACATTCCCAAAAAGTCTTTAAAAAATATACCACTAGAATAAGCATGGAGTAAAATTAAGCCAAATCCAATCCACTTCAATGTATTTGAAGATTTAGCATGGGATCACATTTGTGATGATCAAATGAAATATTTACATCCTAAAAGTGGGAACTGTATCCTTTTTGTTTTTTTTTGAAGATGCCAAAGGTTATAGACTTCTTCAACCTTATTTTAATAAAACTATTATTAGAAGAGATATTAAATTTGATGAAAATATATTGTCTTATGATACTAACACTACATTTGTTCTTTCTTCAACCTATTAGAAATATTCAGTGTTTGTGCCATCTTATTTTCCTGTTTTGGTTTCTTCTTCTTCAGATCATGACAATGAATATGAAAATCCACCACTCCCTTCTCACTTTCCTCCATATGATTCCATTGAACATGAACATGCAACACCACCACAACTTACCATATGGGTTTGTTCAAATCAATATGTAGTTGGTAATATTTCCCTTGATGCTTCATATCAACATCACACATGTTCCCAGTTCTAGTGAGCCTCTTCTATTTTGGTTCAAGTTTCATAGAATCATGATCAAAAAACATTTTCAAAAGCTTCAAGCCATCAATATTGGGACACACCAATGAATGATGAGTATCGATCTCTAATGGTGTTCACAATACTTCGAATATTGTACCTCTTCCGAAAGGTAGACAATTTATCATATGTAAATGGGTATAGATAAATAAGTATGCATTTGATGGATGTTTTGAAAGACACACAACCAAGTTAGTTTCTAAAGGATTCTCTCGAGTTGAAGGAATTGACTATAATGAAACCTTTTTCCCCATTGTCAAAATGAATTTTGTCTACCTTATTACTCATCTCACATAAATGGGAGATCAATTAGATGGATGTCAAATCCACCTTCTTTCATGGGGATTTTCAAGAAGAAATATATATGGAACAACCTCCTAGATATTTATAGAATGACTCTAGCCTTGTTTTGTTTCTTAATAAATCTCTTTATGGTATTAAGTATGCTCCCGGAGCTTGGTATTCCAAAAGGGATATATTTCTTCTTGACACTCGCTTTTCTATATGTCATTATGATCCAAATGTATATACTTAGTAGGAATCCATCTAATAATATTTTTTCTTTATGTTGATGATCTTATCCTCATTAGTAGTCACCCTAAACTTTTAAACCATGTGAAATCAAACCTTAAAAATAAATTCGAAATGACTCACTTAGGCTATTTGCATTATTTCCTTGTCCTCCATGTTTTACAAATCAAGGAAGGAATTTTTATTTCCGAGTCTAAGTATACTTGTGACATTATTCATCTCTTTCACACGAAATATTCTAAACCAACCCCTTCTCCCTTCTTGTGTGGAGTCAAACTTGTTACCACATTTACTTCTCCCAAAGTTGATGCCACTTTTTACTTTTAGTTAGTTTGTAGCCTCTTATATTTGACTCATACCTATCTTGATATTTCCCTTTTCATTGGTATTCTTTCCCTATGTATGCAAACACCCAATGAAATCCATTGTAAAGTAGCTAAAATGATTCTTTAATATGTCTGAGTTACAATTTAGTTTGGGATACATTACATCTTAGGGGGGACTCCTTTACTGGTTTGTTTAATTAATTCATATTGGGTCGATGACCCATTGAAATTATATTGAAGGTTATGTTTTTAACCATGGTTGAGGACCTATAAGTGTGACATGTTAGAAACAACAATCTATCACTCTCTTTAGTAGAAGCATAGTGCCAAGCAATAATTAATGCAAGCCAAGAATCCCTATGGCTTCAAAAATCCTTTCATAGTTTCACTTCTAGCAACAACATCCAACCACCCTTTGGTTAGACAATGAGAGTGCTATTAAGATTTCCAAATATCCAATTCAACGTCGGTGCAACAAACACATTGAGATGCACACACACGTCATTGGAAAGATCATTCATGATTGACTTATTGAACTTCTCTATTTTTCTATAGAAGATAAAGTTGCAGATATTTTCACAAAGTATCTTATAAAAGTGAAATTCTGCAAAATTCGATCTATGTTAGGAGTCATGAAGTTTTCAGTAAGGGGGATAGGTTAGAATGTTTCCTTCCTTCTCCTATTGTGTCACCTTTGTAAATCCTTCAATACTATACCAAGTTGTTCTTAATGGTGGATGTTAGGATATTTAGATACTTAGGAGTTAGTCAAGATCAAAACTTGGTCTAATGTGTCATTAGGTAAAAGTATATTTCTTTAGTATGAATTTGTATTTAGGTAATATGATGGTCATGATATGTTCCCCAAATAAAGTGATCCGCCGGATCATATTTTCCTCTTTCTTAATGACTACATTTATCCATGGCTTGGCCTCCAATTGGTCCATGATATCTATTTAAATAGCATGGAGGGTCATTTGGTGATGATCGATTGCAAGAAATCGTCTTGTAAATCTCCCTGTAATATTCTCTTTTGCTTAAAAAATTGCTCCAAGTGGCCATGTTGGTTGGGGACATGTATGCATCCCCACATGAGTTTTACCACATAAAAAAATTGGTTTGTTGATCTTTGGTCTAATTGTATGAGTTGTTACTAAAGGTGTATGTCCTCTATTGCAAAACATGTGTTTTCGAACACCTACCTACCATAGAGGACTATAATGACTCTTTCCACCAATTTATTTTTTATTTTTTTATCTTCCATTGTCAAGAGTTCTTTTGTATACATATAATTGGCATTTCTCTTATAATTGGTATTTCTCTTATACGTGTTTGTGTGTTTGTTTCGTAAACAATTATTTAAAATCTTTAATTAATGTTAATGTTCGTTGCAGTGCCATGGCATGATACTTGTTCATTGGTGCTCAATATCAGATGCCAATTCTACCATAATATTGATCATTAGTATTAAATGAATGTGATCCTCTTCGCATGTATTCCAACTTACTTATTAACTTTTTCTACTATGTTATCATTCATACAATATTACATTTTTACTCATCTAAACCCACATAATGGTTGTAATCTCATAGGAACAAGCTATGACCCTAAAGTTTTGGAGAACTCTCGTATTATCTATAGGTAAGCTTCCATTTTATCATTTATTCAAACTTCTAAAGTATCATAGTCTCGAGAACTTTGTAACCTTTTACCATAACCCAAACGTCGAGTACTAGTCAGCAATGATTTGAACCATCTATGATGAAAACTTACATGAACATTTGTTATAGCTCTTAACCCATGCCCCTAAGATGTAATACATAATTTGTTGATAGAGAATATATTATAACCATTACTATGGTGGTATAAGCAGAGAGAATCCATGATTCTTCCTTTGATAATGTTAAACTACCCCAGCCCCTCAACCTTAGGGTCTTCACACATATCGTAATAATGTTTGTTTTATTTACAGTGGTCACCTCAAAGGAAATGTAAACACATCATAGTGTATAAATTATCTTGAATAGCATGCGTAGTTAACCAGTTTCTAACCACGATTAGTAAGGGATTTAGGTTAATGGAAATCCACGAGGAAAAACTCATATATGCCACACCTTGGCGCCATTAATTTTTCTTCTTGTCTTACTCTCGCAGTACACCACGACTTAACTTTGGCGTAGTAAACAAGTATATCAGATAATTAGTCAGTCCATTCACTTGAATGGAGAGCCTTAGAGCATACACTATGCCCTATTGATCATAAGGTCTCACAGTTTTTATTTCTCATTTGCAGGGAAGACTTTGACCTAAACTAATTGAATTCGAAGCCTTAGAGTTGATAGCTCACTCCATTGCTATCGAGGGTTTCACAATTTAAAAATTGTATTTTATTTGTATCTTTTGTATTCACAATGTTCATAACATTTCTAACAATGTTTGGTTACGTATTATATGCAGGGTTTGCTGAAACCCTTGGTGCAAAGACAGATTCAATGGCCATGAGATATCCAAGTATCGTGCCTTGTATTCCATCGAATACCCATGTTCATTCTTCATATGTTAAGCATTGTCTTGAAGAAAACGATGCTGAGAGAATAACGCAGAGTGTAGATTCTCTTCTGTGTTTGAAAGCTTGGGTATCATTGTATATTTAATAGCAAAAAATTTAAGAACCCATCGCTTGAAACTATGATGAAATAGTTAGGCTATAAATTTTAATTTCGTTTTGCTATTTTAATGAATTGGTTAAACTCCAGCATATGGGGTTTAATTATTTGAGCTCTCATGGAAAATCGTTTAATTCGTTTATATTAGAAATATACCCTTGTCATTTTCTTGTCGACGACTTAACAATTTCATGTTTATGTGAAGGGTTTGCAATATTGTACTATTTTTCTTAGGTCGATAATTTTGGTTCAGTTTGTGTTTAAAGACATCATTATGTTTACTTGCAATGATGTACTCTTTCTATTGGGAAAACATATACTTTCTTTAGTGATTTGGTTCTAAGTTATTTCAATACAATCAAACACACATAAATGAATACTTTATGAAATTTCAAAATCTATGTTATGTGCAAACAATATTACTTCTATATTCAACAAAGAATGTCTTTCTCCTTGTGAAAAATAATCTTATTTCCAAATAAAAGGTAAATAGATGTGTTTTTCTTTTCTTTCTAACTCCAATAAAAATGATAAATTTCTTACTACTGTGGTAAATATTAAAAAAACTGAAATATTGTATCATATAGGCATATCATTACTTTCTTGACAACAACATTTACATAATAAACATAACACGATTATATATTTGGTTATAATCAATACTTTCATAATATAAATTTTGACATAAACTAGCATAAAATTAAATGTTTACTCTCTAAAATTAGGGGCATTACATTATGTCCCGCTTGAATTGAACACCATCCTTGATATTCTAATATGAACATATCAAATTTGGAATAAAGATGGTTATTATTTCTTTTTCATGGATTCCTCCATTTACCAAGTAGCCTCCTCTATACTAAAGTTCCTCCACAACACTTTAAGGTGATCTATGGCTTGGTTCCGAAACACAATTTCCTTTCTATCGATAATACATAGCGGATCCACCTGAAACTAACCTTTTGGTTCCACCTGAATCACATCCCAATTTAGACCATGAGCTACATCATGTACATACTTCTTTAATAATGAAATATGAAATACATTTTGAACTTTTAGGTTGGATGGAAGTGCAAGTTGGTAGGCAACTACCCTTACCCTAGTGAGCACTTGAAATGCTCCATAATTGATCGAGATTTTATGAGTAGAACAAAATGACTACATATTAACAGGTGCTTAACACAAAATAATAGAGATATAGTAAAACTGGTTTTCTATTCAATAAAGAAATAAACTGAAATTGTAAAATGCAGTGGAAACAAGTTGTTGGAATGGTGGCGGCTTATCTCTAAGAAGAGATGTGATGGTTGCACTCATTCACAAGAAGATGATTACAATGAGGCTCTAAAGGCCTTTTTACAATAAACACTAATGCTGAAAGAACTATACATCCAAAAACCTAACCCTAGGAGATGAAGTGCCAAAAGTCATGTGGGCCCTATGTGAGCAGGTTAGTACATCAACGTCCTGGGGTCATAACTTTTGCATACGATCTTCGTTTTAGGCTTATGATAGCCCATTGTAAAGATATCGTCGATGGGATTCATTTAGGAGGCTCAGTCATTCCGTTTGGATATCATTGAGAATACCAATCCTAAAAAACCTTCATTGAGGCCCTCGAAATTGCCTCGAAAGTAAAAACAACTAAAAATAGTAAATTGCCAAAATTGCCAGAAAACTATTTTGAGCCAGTTGGAAAAGGTGGGTGGACACCGATATCCACCTAGATCAATACTCCCTCCTTAGGAAGAAATGGTATCCATTGCATTGAGTTCCCCCATCAGATGAGGAAATTTTTTGCTGAATTTACCCGTGGGTGAGCCACTTGCCTTGGTGCAGGAGTTGCCCTGCTTTGACGACTCAATAAAGCTCGATCATTTTCTATCGAGTGCCCTTGATATGTGTGTCCTCAATATGATCATTGTTGCCTCTTGTATGTAGTCGAGGTTGATATCTGTTGGTGTCAGTTGTTATGCTACGTCTCAGGTGTCCAATAATGGTGGGAAATAAGGGAGAAGGAGATCTACATTGAACACTAGGTGGAGGCAAAGGACAGGAGGAATGTTGAGCTCGAAAGTATTATCCCCCACGGCCCTGGTGATGGTTTATGACCCATAACAGAGTGGGTGAAGCTTCCGATGGGGTCCTATAAGGCGTTCTTTCTACAAGTGAAACCAAACTTTGTCACCCACCTATAACTTATGTGGCACCCGATGTTGATCATGGCATTGCTTGTACTTGTCATTGGAATTATGTAGGATACCCTAAACCTGTTGGCATATGTGTTGGATCCGCTCAATGAACTGGGTGGCTTTGTCAACTTCAGTTGGAGCATGAGATGAGTCAGTCGAGGTGATTGCAAGGGGAAGTGCAACATCTATGGGACCCAATGGTTGGAATCCAAACTCCACCTGAAAGGGGTTGTGGTCGGTTGAGCTATGAAGGGCTCAGTTGTAGATATGTTTGACATAGGGAAGGCTCTTATCCCATGTGCGAGGGTTCTTTGAATTATACATGTGAAGTATATGCACAATCATTCGATTTACAACCTCAGTTTGTCCATTTGTCTCGTGGTGGAAGGTCGTGGATTTGGTGAGCTTGGTGTCAAGCAGTGACTAGAGGCTCAACGAGAATGTGATGAGAAATTGATTTTAAAAGCGATCAACGAGCACAAAAACACAGTCATTTCCTCGCTTGGTGGATGGGAGGTCGGACATGTAGTCCATTAATATGAATTCCCATGGCCTGTTAGGAGTAGGAAGAGGGGTGTACAGGCCCTTTTTATTAGTGGTCAGTTTGGCGATAGCACAGGCAATGCAGGACTAGATATACTTGTTGACCTCCTATTGAAGTTTTGACCAGTAGAAATGTTTATGTAGCATCGCCATTGTATTTTTTACGTCAAAGTGTCCTTCCACCCGAATTTAGTCGGCTTTTGAGATCAACTTCACTCGCTCACTTGATGGAACATAGATATGGCCTAGACGACACAACAACCCATCCTGAAGATGGAAATTATTGACAATTGCATTTTCACCCAACATTTGGTAGGTGGTGGAAATGTTCGGGTCTGTCTCATAGAGTTGGGGCCATCCTTAGGTCTCATGGTCGTAGAAGTCTAGCACCATGGTGAGTTCCACGACTGGCGGTCTATTGAGGCAATCAACGATGTGATTGGTGCTTCATGTTTTATACTTGATGTTGAGGTGGAATTGCTGCAAGTATGTTGACCAATTTTGATGGAGATCATTCTGCAATTTTCCTTGTGTCGGCATGAAATCCAATGGCTTATGATTAGTATGGATGACTATCTCCTTCCCAAGAATGTAATGTCTCCACTGGTGGCACGATTGCATAATGGAGTACATTTCTTTGTCGTAAGTAGGGTACTTACATACAACATCTGATAGTGTCTCCCTATTATAGGCCATGGGGTGGTCGTGTTGAGTGAGAACGGTGGCCACTGCATAGTCTGAAGAATTTATTTCAATCTCAAAGAGTTTCTACAGGTCTAGTAGTGAAAGTACTCGGGCTAAGCACAAGCGTTTCTTCAAATCGTCGAACGCTTGTTGTTGGGACTGACCCTACGCAAATTTCGCCTTACGACCACCCCTTGTTATTTGGCTAAGGGCCCATGCAATATGGGAGAATCCCAACATGAACCTGTAGTAGAAATTGGCAAGGCCCAAAAATATTTGAAGCTCAGTGAGTGTGGTTGGGGCTGGCCAATCACGAATGACTTGGATCTTGGCTGGATCCACATGTATTCCATGTTCATAAATTATGTATCCCAGGTAATGGACCCTTTCCATGCCGAAGAAGCATTTTTCCAAGTTGGCATATAACTTATGTTGTCGGAGGGTGTGCAGGACCTATTGAATATGCTGCAAGTGTTCATCCCAAGTCTTGTTGTAAATGATAATATCGTCGAGATACACCACTACAAAAGTATTGGTGAATTGTCGCAGTATATCATCCATCATCCTCATGAAAGTGGCTGGAGAATTTTTCAAGCCAAAGGGCATGACAAACCATTCAAAAAGGCCTTCTTTTTACTTGAAGGCAGTTTTCCATAAGTCTGTCTGTTCTATCGGGACCTGGTGGTAGCCATATTTCAGATCAATATTATTGAAGTATTTCGCCCCCGTGAGTTGATCAAGGAGGTCGTCCATTTGGGGAATCGGATAACTATTTCTAACTGTGATTTTATTCAGAGCCCGGTAATCAATGCACATTCGCCAAGTTCCATATTTCTTCTGTACCAACACGATTGGGCTCCCGCAAGTTGATGAGATAGGACAGATGTGCCCCTTGTGGAGAACTTATTGGATCTTTCGCTTGATCTCCTCATTCTCTATCAAAGAGTGACGATAGACTGACCCATTGGGCAGTGGTGCATCGAGGTTCAGATCGATGGGGTGCTTGAACTGACAGTGCAGAGGTAACCCGGTAGGTGAGGAGAAGATATCTGAGTATTCTTCCATGACCTTATCTACTTGCTTCTACTATGTGGAGAGGTTGGCCGCAGAGACCCTGGATGTGGCTATGATCTTTCACGTATTCTGAGAGTGAATCATGAAGAAGACAAACTTCCCCGCCTGAGAGATGACCTTCCTGCATTGCTTAGCAGAGATCAAGGAAATAGCACTAGGTGAGACTGCCTCAGGTATCATGTACAATTTCCTATTCAAAGTAATAATAACACTACAAGGCTTAGAATCATATACAACATGACGTTTCCATAAATAAGGTTAGCCCAAAATAACATCACAAACTTTGAGAGGAGAAACATCACACAATACCTCATCTTTGAAGGGCTTGATGTTGTATGACAGTTGACACTATTGGCTGATGCGGAGATCGCTTCCTTGGCAGATCCATCCAATGGTGTATGGTTGTGGGTGTGGCGTTGTCGGCAGGGCCAACCGCTTGACGACTTCTATTGAGATGAGGTTCTTCTGGCTAAATATATCAACGATGAAATGCAATGGGGTGCCTTTTACCCACATCTGTGAATGGAAGAGGTGTTCTCCTTCTTCTTGCTCATCTGGTTCACCAAGCTTAAGCTTGGTGGTATAAATGATGACACTTGGTTCTACATCAATGATCCATCTTCCCCTTTCTAGTTCTAGCTCAGAATCTGAACCTGCATTTGATTCAGAGGCTTTCACTTCAACCACCAGTGACTTCTTTGAGAGATGGTCAACAGTGTTATGCCAAGGGCTCTTATGGAAGTCGCACCACTTCCCAATATCTTTCTTTGTATTTTCAGTGTCCTTATTTGATTGCGGTTTGGAATGGTTGTCCTGATACTATCCATATTTGATATTTCCTTTGTTTTCTAGGTTGGGGCTTTCCTTTCCTGGTTTTTGTTGTGACAGGTTCCCAGGCCCAAATTTTCACGTCTTTTGTTTGATTTTTTTCTCAATTTTGATGGCATATCGGTAGGTCGCGCCCAAGGATAAGATGTCCAAAAATTGCATTTTGGTCTCGATGTATCTATGAAAAGTGCCATGATACTTGAGCACCATATGTCTCTATCAATCTTTGATACCCAGCTTGGTGCGCAAGGTATGAAAGATATTTGTGAAATCTAGCACTGCTTGGTCTCTTTCTTGCCGCAATGTGGTCCATTTGATATACAAGTCATCATAACTTCCGACAAGGTAGTATTGTTCCTTAATAGAATCCCTGAAGGATTCCTAGGTGGTCGTGACTGTAAATAATGGGGGTTCCTCTCTTTGCTTTTCCTCACAGAATGTTTCTCACAAATCTTTGACACAGGGAACGACTTTGAGGAGTGCAAAAGTAATATTTTATCTATTCGAAAAGTTATGCACAGAAAAATACCCTTCTAGTAGATTAAACCACTTTTCTACAACATCTGCGTGTATATGGCCTTCAAATATAGGAATATCTAAGTTTATTTTTACCTTGAAGGAGGCGACGCCTCCACTCGAAGAAGATGCATCACATGTTGGTAGCCGTCGAAGGATTTGCACAAAACTATCCATCATCTCGTTCCTTTGTTGCGTGAGGGATTCATCAATCAATAGTTTGAAAGAATCTCATGTCCCGTCATATTTCTTTTCTCCTGCCATGAGAGGTTTCTTGGGCGTGTGATAGATTTTTTCCTCAAGAGAAACAAGCTCGAGACCGAACTCTTTGTACTCTGACCACATTGGGGACATGCAGTAAGATGATAAGGAGCAGACCACTCTGATACCAATGATATGGATTTTATGAGAAAAATGAAATGAATGCAGATTATTAATAGGTGATTAACACAAAATAACAGATATATAGTGAAACTGGATTTGTATTCAATAAGGAAATAATATGAAACCGTAAAATGCAGCAAAAACAAGCTTGCTAGAATGGTGGCGACTTATCTCTGAGAAGAGATGTGATGGTTATGCTCATTCGCAAAAAGATGATTAAAATGACACTCTAAAGGCCTTATTACAATAAACAGGATTGTCAAAAACCTTATACATCCAAAAACCTAACCCTAGGAGATGAAGCGCCAAAAGTCATGTGGGCCCTGTCTTGGTAAGTTACTACATCAACTTCCCACGATCGTAACTTTTGCATACAATCTCTGTTTTAGGAGTATAATATCTCGTTGGAAAGGTATCATCGAGGAGATTCATTTTGGGGGACAAATCATGAATTTTACCATAATCAATAAGATTTATTGCAAAAAACCTTCATTTAGTCCCTCGAAATGGCCCCCGAAGTAAAAGCTGCTAAAAATAGTAAATTGCCAAAATTGCCAGAAAAATGTTTTGAGCTAGCTAGAAAAGGTGGGTGGCCATCGATATCCACCTAGATAAATAATACCTTGGTACCAAATTGATAATATATCTAGGTTTAATGCATTTTTATTGGGTCCAACTTTAAGATAAACATGCTCCCCTATATGTTAAATTTTTCATGTGTTCTTTTCAAATCTGTAAAGCTTTTTTGTCTGTCCTATGCAATTTTCAAGCTTTTTTAATTTTTTTTGTACAATTGTTTCCATTTCATTTAACATATCTCGGCCCAATATAAGCATTTGAACTTTATTTTCCCAACTAACAGGTGTTCGAAATTTACTTCCATACATCACCTCAAAGGGACTCATCTTTAAGGATGCCTCATAACCATTATTGTATGAAAATAGTACATCACATACATACGTGACATATCTTCTCAGATTCAGTTACTCCTATTTTAACCATCAGTTTCAAGATGGTACACGGCACTAAATTTCAACTGAGTATCCAAACCACTAAACAAAGCCTTCCATAAATTCGAGGTGAATTTTATGTCCCTATTTGAAGTTATAATCTTTGGTATACTATGCATCCTAAATATTTCTTTCATGAAGATTTATGCAATGTTTATTTCCTAATGAGTTGATTTCATTGGAAGGAAGTGTACAACTTTAGCAAGTTTGTCCAGCATTATGATAACAAAATCATTGTGTTTCCTATTTTTAGGCAGGAAAGTGATAAAATCCATGTCGATTGTTCCCCATTTCCACTCAAGAATGGATATTGGTAGCAATAATTTGACCGGGTGATAGTGTTCACCTTTAACTTATTGGCACTCAAGACACCTAGCAAAGTATTCAACCACTTTATTTTTCATTTGTAACATCCTTCTCTACTAAGCACAATTTTATTAACTTATTCTTTGAGGACACTTGTGTGCAAGTGATCTGGTTATGGTACATTGTGATTTCGTTTCGATTATGGATTATACATGATGATGATGATGTATTGTGACTTATTGTTATTTGATGTATATGTATTGGAAGATGATATTGATGAGATTTCCTAAGTGTGTAGGACACATGACATGTTATATATGTTGATGGCATCAATCGACTTCCTTGGACTCTCGATTGAGTCAAGGAGTAAATTGTATTTTGATTGATTATTTAAATTTACGTACTTGTGACATATAATTGATTAGAATATCATTTATGTATATGTATTATTCACACGAGTTTTATTAGTCGATGCAGGCATGACGATGATTACTAATCCGACTCACATAATAATTAGAGGGGCCATGCACATAAACCAAACATTTAGGGACAGGTGTGGAAGTGTACCTCTCATAGCGTTCTATCACTCGTACCATGATATGAACTATAGGTTAACAATTACCTAGTTCCAGTGGTCCACAATTTCATGAGGGTAGATTGAGATAGTCTCTCATGAATAATCTAAGTGGCGTGCAATAAGGAGGATTATTTACTCCTTAAAAGACCTTAGTCTCTCACAAGGTCGACTGAGTGGATTTTTGACTTCAAGGATTGGAAAAACTTCCAAAACTAGTCAAAGGTGGGTTTCACCCTTAGATCATGGAGGTGTGTCTTGAGGGGAACGTCGTGTAATTAAAAAACTTAAGTCAATAAATCTAGGTGGCCTAGAAAACATTTAAATGATTAGATTGTGTTGGATTAAAATAATTAATTAAACAATGAATTTATTAATTATAAATCCCAATAAATGTCTAAGAATAAGTCTAAAACTAGGTCTACTTCTAAATTTAATTAAGGGACTAAATTAATTATGACATAAGTTGAAATATTGGAGAATAATCAAACTCTAGGAAAAAGGGGAATAAAATCTAAAGATTGGATAAATTGCACATGTGTGCATGAAAATAATAAAAAGGAATTTTTAAAATTGAAAGAAATAAAATATGAGAGAATTGTTGGATTACTGAGAGGGAGAGTGAATCGGTAATAGTGCAATTTAATCCCTTTTAACCATATAATCCAAGTGTTATATCAATGAAGCATTATTATCCAATAACTGCAAAGTAAATAAACAATGAACAAATGAATAATCATACACATACACAATACACCAGTGTTTTACGTGGAAACCAAAATCGGGAGAAAACCACAAAATGTTTTTTCTTATATGTCTTGAAGACTTACATTCATTGGAAGCACCAACTTCCTTTTCTTTCCAGTTGCAACTGGAAAGAGGCTCCAACCCCCTAGTTTCTCAGGCTACAATATGAGGGAAGCTTCAACTCCCCAATTCTCTGGCTACAACCAGAAGGAGGCTACAACCCCCTATGTTCTCTGGCTACAACCGGAAGGTGGCTACAACCACCTCTCATTGCCCTGTCCTACCACCCAGAAGTAGAAGTAGAATGATGTAACCACTTTCACACTATCACTCTGAGATATACAGCTGTAAACCTGTACCAATAAATATGAACCATGCATCAACCATGCATCAACTTGTACCTCAACCTGTAATCAACTTGTACTATAAACAAGTGCATCAACCATGCACCAACCTTTAATCAATCTATACCATAAACAACTTCATCAACCATGCACCAACCTGTAATCAACATGTACCATAAACAAGTGCATCAACCATGCACCAACCTGTAATCAACCTGTACCATAAACAACTGCATCAACCATTCACCAACCTGTAATTAACCTGTACCATAAACAAGTGCATCAACCACTCATCAACTATGACTCATTAATATGTACCAACATCATCAACTATACACCTCATGTATGTGCCAACTCATCAACTACTTGTCTCAACCATGTACTCAACATGTACCTCAACCAAAAAACCTCATCAATTTCATCATCCAAATTTGATTTGTAGCTCTATAATATACCTCGTGTATATGATCACATTCCTGCAAACCTTCCTTAACTCTAACAACAAGAGACTAGCATTTTCATCAAACTTTTCTTTAGTCTCAGAAGACTAGTTTTGGATTAGTCAACAACCCTAACTTGAAGTAATCATAACTTTGAACCTGTAATGTATAAAGATACGAAGCTGATACACAATGTTCTTCAGTGTGTTTTCTGCAATTACTCCAAGTTTCACTACTTGGAACCTCTCAGAAAAGGAGTTATAGCAAAAATGGCATACCTTGTTGAATTCTGGCTTATTCTAGAGAGCGACCTTGTAGAGAGTACCCTGCACAAAATATTTGATGAAATGATCTGAAACTATTACGCAACATACAACATATTGTACCCTAACAAACTCATTTGGTCTTACTAAATGTGGATTTGTTATGAATAAGTTATGATGTTGTTACCGAAAAGACCTAATTTTGACTAGTTTCAGGACTCACCGAAAACCCTATATTCCATGGAATGTAACTCCAAAAATGCAATGACCCACAAGCTGAATTTTTTTACCACCGATACCTAGATATGTTTTCTCACTTTCATATCAATTTCAGGATCTGAATCATTATATAAAAAAAATTATAGCGAAAATGGTGAGATGACCTGTAAATAACATACCTTAGAAAACACCATCAAAAGAATTTATCCTTCCTTGCATTTCGGCCTTCTTTTCTTCACTTTCCTCATAATTTTGGCTTAGATATAATTTGTTTACCTCAAACACCTATATATATTCAATATTCTCAAGTGTGTTCAAATGAGAGAGCTTTGCCTCTTATTTATACTCTCCAAGTAGCTTCCTTAAAAACATCTTCTAGGTCACTTGGCCCACTTTCCTTATTTTAGGGTTGGGTCCACTTCTAATTTCTCCATTAAATTTATTATTGAAATAA
>SNQJ01S0065639.1:88948-106241 GCA_010110895.2 Picea sitchensis
TAGGTAAATGTAAAAAAGTAAACACATAAACGGATGTCTTTATAATAGCTAGGAAGTTAATGAATGAAATCACAGCCATTTATTTTGTGTGACTACTAATAATATTCCAGCTATATTTAATTATGTCCATAAATAACTTATTAAGCACTAAACCCATATTAAATCTTCCCATTGTCAATAGGTGTACTCCTTTCAGAGTAATTAAAACTCTGATATCGAATTTTGCAAGTTTTATTTATGGTGCTGTAATATGGAACTAGAATTTTCAAGCATTGTTACCAATGAAATTTTTATCTAAATGTATCAAAGTTTTATTCGCTTACATTCTTTCATAACCCATTGGATTTCTCTTGAATTCGTTGGTAATATATTGTATGAGAACGCACATTTGTTACCAATGCAATTTTTATCTAAATGTATCAAAGTTTTATTCGCTTACATTCTTTTATAACCCATTGGATTTCTCTTGAATTCGTTGGTAATATATTGTACAAGAACGCACATCCTTTCTACCACTGTTTATATATGCTCAGTAAATTCTTACCTTGACGATCACAATTTAAACAACTACAATGAGATAGAGACCTTCGGAAAAAAAAATCAGTGTGTAAATTACTTTATCCTTTTGGGATTCCATTAGCGATAGCTATCCTAGCTTTGAATTGATGTGTTTATGTGTGACTGGAGTAATTAGTTACTGTGTTAGTTCTTCACAAATTTGTGTGGAGTTATTGGTTACTCTCGATTGAGTGTCATGGTAACTTTATTCTAGTTTCAACAAGTATGATCTGCAAGTATGATCCTTGAGTTCTGGATTCATTGTCACGTAAAGATTCAACCACAATCCATTTATTCTTCTCAAATTTGGAAACCAGATGTTTTGGGGGGGCAAAGTATGCAAATTTTTTAATTGTCAAGAGACCCTCCTTAACATCTTGGCAAACTCTTATGCGTAAGAGAGTAATGCAATCCGTGCTCCTGTAGGAGTTATTCCTTCGCTACTTCTAAAAATTTTGTAAGGGTTGATTAATCCACTGTGCACGTTCCTTTTCCAAGTGCTCTTCCATCTTCATAGCATGTTGTCTTGGCGTTGGACGCTTATGTTGGGGTTCAAATGGGTATCGTTGGCTGGTTATGATCTGGAACATTACCTTCGCATGACTGTTATCTTAATGCACATTCAAGAATTCGTCTTCTCTTTATAAATTTGATGAGATGTTGTGGTGGTTCGATGGAAGTGTTGCCAAGAGAATTTGTCCCTGATGTGCCTTGCGTGGTAATTCCCTGCAAGTGAATCCCTCAAACCCTGAGGTTCGAATTTCGATGCTCTGTACCCAATATTTCTGATTTCGCTTTTAGTTTTAAATGACCATTCTTCTAACTTCATGGACGAACGTCACATCTTTTTCCAACAAAGAATATAAATTGAGTCGTTGTGTATTTAATGGGTTCTTTCTGATTCGTTATTTTCGTGTTGGTTTCCATTTCGTTCGTGACATACTTGCTTGTTTTTTATTTTTCAAATTTCGTCTAGAGATCGGTAATCCTTGATAAATTGTGGAGCAAAGAGAAATGCAGAGAGAAAAGAATAGAACAATATATTGAAATGTATGAAAAAGTACAGAACATGGAACTCTGTTACAATGTAAGATGGTTGAGCTATATATGCTCAAGCAGGACAAAAATAGAAAGTACAACTGTCCAGTACAGCTGGCAGTGTATGGTCATACTGTTGAGGGTACAATATATTTAACACTCCCTCTTAGACTCAACAGTTACAATCAGCAGCACTCACTATGCCTAAGTGCTGTCTCTGGAAGTCAAAAACTGACTTTCCTATTGGCTTGGTGAAAATATCAGCAAGCTGATCTCTAGAACCACAAAATTGTAGTACAATGTCACCATTATTGACTAACTCGCATATGAAATGAAACCGAGTGTCAATGTGTTTACTTTTCTTGTGGAATACATGGTTCTTGGATAATGCAATTGCTGATGTGTTGTCACAGAAGATAGGAGTTGGATCCTTCTCTGTTTGTGACATGTCTTTCAATAATCTTCTGAGCCATACAAGTTGACAAGAAGCTGAGGTAGCTGCAACATACTCTGCCTCTACAGAAGATATTGATACAATTGGTTTCTTCTTCGATTCCCATGAAATCAGGTTCGTGCCCAGTTGAAAAACATATCCTGATGTGCTTTTCCTATCATCCAGGCTGCCTGCAAAGTCACTATCTGTGTAACCAGAGAGTTGATTACAATCAGATGTAGTTTACCATAAGCCGAAATGTAGTGTTCCTGCTACATATCTAAAAATTCGTTTTGCCATTTTCCAGTGTGAATCCTTTGGTGATTCCATGAATCTGGAAACAAGGCTAGCTGCATACATGATGTCTGGCCTAGTTGTTGTAAGATACAACAAACTGCCTATTAAACTTTTGTATAAAGTAGAATCCCAGCGTGGGACCTCATACGTCTTGCTTAATTTTGTGCCCTAAAGGTATGGGGGTTTATTTTGGATTGCATCCTTCCCATCGCGAAACCCTTTTGATGATGTCTAACATGCTGCCCGGCGGACAAAATGCCTTTGGATGATTGATGAACCTCAATGCCTAAGAAATATTTCCTTGATGCCAAGATCTGTCATCTAAATTGATTGCATGGCATGCTTGAAATGTGTTAGCTCTAGATTTCCTATATATGTAAATCATATGTAACATATAAACATACAACTCTGAAGTATTTTAGTGTTGATCGTTTTGGTATAAAGCTGTGGGTTCATTTTGACTTGTTGAAGCCACTTTTTGATCAATTAGGTGTCAATTATGTTGTATGACTCTTGGAGCTTGCTTTAAACTCCACCACAAGGCTTTCTTCAACCGACCACTTTAATACGGGTGCTTTGGACTTCAAATCCAGGTGGTTGATTGACATAAACTTCTTCTTCTTAAAACCATTTAGGAATGTTGACGTGACATCCATTTGGTATACTTATACATTGTGTTGTCTTTATATTGTCAAAGTCCTTATAGTGTCACAACGCACTCTTGGAGCAAAGTTTCACCATAATCAATACATGGTTGTTGTCTCTTGGGCAACAAGTCTTGCCTTGTGTTTTTCAATCACGCCCTTTTCATTGAGTTTAGTTTTGTAAACCCACTTGACACCAATACTCTTTTGTGTCTTGGAAAATCAACAAAAGAATCCCATGTCTTGTTCTTTTTAATGGAGTCAATTTCTTGGTTCACTTGGTCTTGGAACCCAATGCTTGAAGCATCCTTAGCTTCTTCCTTAAGGATGTGGGTTGACGCCATTAAAGAAAAAAGATTATCTTGTTGAAAGCCATCCAATATTTGATGGTTAAACTTTGAGTTCTCATATTATGTGGTTGAGAGAATGATTCTCTACTAGAAAATGAGCTATCCTGTGAATTATCAGGTGATCCTTGGACTTGCATTCTTGGAAAAAATGGGTTGATGTACTGGCTTTTCTGAATTTTAAGTGTTTTTGAACTTGGCGGCAAAAAGGATTTTATTTGTCCACTATTTGGTTCAGTCACATCCAATTGGTTTCCAAAATTCTCTACATCTGTGAAAGTCAATTTTCTTGGTGATGGGATTGTAAAGCGTATAAGCTTTAGATGTTTCACTGTAGCCAGTGAAAATACGTTTTTCACTTACGTCATCAAGCTTCTTCCTTAATTGAAGGGATGTAGGCATATGCTATGCATCAAATATCCATAGATGAAAATGATATTGATTTTTGTCCCACTCCAAGCTTCTTGGGAACTTTCATTTGTAGGCTGGTGGTTGGTGATCGTTAGGAAAGATGGTAGCATACTCTTTGCTTATTAAAAAGTATTTGACAAGTGTTTTCTTTAAGAAGTGTTCTTGCCATATTCATGATAGATGCGATTTTTTCTTTCGACCACTCCATTCTATTGGAGTAGCGCTATACCTTGTTGTTGCTTGCATGATGATGCCTAGGATTTGCAATTTGAAGCTCTGGGGTTATATTCTCCTCCTCCATCGAATCTAAGCATTTTCACAAATTTTCCACTTTGTTTTTCATCTTCATCTTTGAATTCTTTGAATTTTGTAAATGTTCCAGACTTGTGTCGAGAAAATATATCCAGATTTTCATCATGAAATCTTCAATAAACGTTAGAAAGTAAAACTACCACCTATTGAATCTTTTTGCATTGGTGCACATAGGTCAGTGTGAAAAAAGTTCAAGATGATGTTTGACTTGATTGGAAGGCGTGGAATACTTGTTCTTTTGTGTTTTCCAGTATGCAAGACTCACATGGAATTTGCTCTTTCAAGATAGGTAGACCTTTGACCATGGAGTTTTTAAAGAAGACTTAGACTCTAGAATGGTAGATGTCCAAATCTCATATGACCATTGAGTCATTCATGGTTGATGCATTCTATGCATAAGGTTGATTGGTCGCGATTAGGAGTAGGGAAACATCCTATTTGAGTCATATAGATTTTACTCAATCAATTTTACATTGGGTTTTCTATCATGGAATTTACGATGCTCCCTCGAAAAGTACCTTATATCCTTTTCAATGAGATGTCCTACACTTAAAAAATTATGTTTTAAGTCTGGAATATGATAGACATTAGATATGTCTTTCTTTACATTTGTTTAATAATTAAACTAGAATGTTCCTCTTGTAGACTTTGGCTTGAATAATGATCATTACCAAGAGTAATATCGGAGGAATTGAAGAATCAAGGCATGAAAATAATTCTTTGTTACATGTCATGTGATTCTTGCATCAGCAATCGACATACCAGAGATCTTTAGGTTGTTGAGTTGTGTGGCATGAGAGAAATATACCTCTTGAGGTGTCTCCCATATATGATTTAGGCACATGTGCTCTTCTTGAGACACGATCTTAACACCGCTTCTTCTGCATTCCTTCATAGATTGTATACTTTGCAATAAAGCATTGAATGCTAGTTTTGATATTTGATCTTCTCCCTCACACTCTTTCTGGTGGAAATTAGATGTTGATTTTGTTGTTGATTTGTGATAGTAGGTATTTGAATCTTGTTGTCTATTTTCTCCTTGGTAGTGAGGATTATTCTGATTGTTCCCTCTTCCTCTACTTCTTCCTTTGCTTTTCCCTCTTGAATGAGAGTAGTTAGGCATTTGAGATCGAAACTCATCTGTGAGATCGCGATCTTGTCACCATGTGTCTGAGAGAACCAATTAGTTCATCACATTGAAAATATTGACAAATCCCGCTTGGATTCGGATGGTATTCTGACCATTTCAAATTTCTGGGTAGACTTATGAGAATTTTCTCAACAATTCATTGTCCGGTGGTGGTTTCTGTGGAGTGCGTCGGTTCACAATTCCATGACTCACGGTCATGAGGCAGATCGATTTGGATTTTGTCATCCTTAGAGTCTCGAGTTGTGTCCACAAGGACTGCAATTTGACTTTTTTTTTACCCTGTCATTTCCTTGGTGGACGTTTTGAGGATGTCCCGGGCTTGTTTGGAAGCTGGCCTTTGTGATTTTCGAGAAAATCTAATCATCCATAGAATTCTGTATCGAGAATTTCGCTTTGTTTTCTTGGTCCTCAGAGAGTTACTTGTGCAATTCTCTGGGCATTTGTCATGGCGGTGAGGCGGATGGATCTGATTTCTGTAATATCCCTTTGGTTCCCGGCATTCTTGTGCTTGCAGGAACAACCTCATTCAAAGAGACCAAGAACTCATAGTTCTTTCCCAGAAGTATTGGAACCTGAGTTGGTCCTAGGTTGCTGGATGATGCCATTTCAAAATTGCAGAGTAAAATTAGAGGGAAAAATTGGTATTTGCCTCGATCGATTGAAATGTCGGTGTTTGATGGCTGATGGGAGATTATCGGGCTTGAGTTGGCCCTTGGGCTCCTTTCAATGTGACCACATGCCTTGTGTTAAAGCTCTACGGGATTTTCCCGTTTCTTTGGCATACAGACCGTAGAAATGCGAAAAATGGCCTTTGGACTTTTCAGCGGTCCGGATCTGCGGTGATGGGCGGTCCAGATCGTCATCGAGATTTCATGAATGGGATTTGGCAATTTTGATGTCGAGGTTTCTTACTCCTACCGATTCCCCGATCGGCGGAATTACTGTAAGCGGCTGCATCTCGTCCGGGATTTTTTCACGAATGTAAGCTCGCGATGACCGCAGCGTCCTCCTATGATGGATGGTCGTGATCTCTTCTCGTGATTTCGCAATATGTTATGTCCCGGACCTCTTGTCTCGAGGATCCGCAAAATGCCGAATCGCGAAAAACCGATGAACTCGCTTATCATGACTTTTCGGCCTCGATCGCCCTGGCGTCCTGAACAAATGGATGGCTAGATTTGTGTGAATTATTTCCACCTAGAAATAAGCGATCACTTGTTCACCGATTCCCGATTTGCCGAATCGATATGCCCGATGGCCTTTCCTCTTGAGACTTTTCGAGTCCCGGATTTGCATACGCAAGGATATGATGGACGGTTGATGAATCCTCGGGATATCACTCTTCGCGATGCTCGTTGACACAATGTCGTCAGCAAACTCCGAATCGTCTGATGGCCGGTGGCCTGATGTACCCGATGTCGGTCCAAAATGGATGGTAGAATCGTCCGAAGGATTTGTGGATCGGAATTTAGCGTGTCGCGTTTTCGCGGTTCGTGATGTTCCAAATTTCTGTGAATGTGAAACCCCAAATGCCGAAATGGAGTTGCGATGTCAAGTTTCTTTGACAAATTGAAACCCCAAATGCCGAAATGTCGATGCGTTGAATTGCTGCCACCTGTCCTCTGAGATGGACGGCTGTGATCGTTTCTGGATTTCGCGATTTCGCGTATCAGAGTTTTTGGAGAGCAGATTCTTTCGCTCATCCAACTCCTGATTCCCAATTTTGCGATAGAATAGGATCTCGCCACGTGTCTCTTGATGGATGGTCAAGATGACGTCAGGATTTCACGACTTCACAAGTCGAAATCACTCTTGTGCACTGCAGAGGACTAAACCTTGTGCACCTTCTCGCTGATCCAACGGCTGTCGGTCCTTTGCGCAAGATCTGACGGCTGAAATGCGTTCGCCTTTTCCGTGCTCTCCTTCTTCCCTTCTGGACTGGTTTCCCGCCTCGGATCTGTTCGCAAGATGAATCTTTGCAGCCTTAATGGCTGTTCTTTGCGTGTTTGACGCGATCTTTCCCGAATTTAACGAAATTTTCTCCTGCGGAAGAAAAGATTCGTGAATCTTTCAAAGATTTGAAAGAATTTCACGAATTCTTCATTCTGTACTTCAATCTTTAACAGATGTGAGGGAAATTTTTGAGTTCTTTAAAATTTCTTGCCTCCTCCGGCTTTTCTTCGTCAATCTTTGACGATTCTTGAAAAAATTACAAGAATCTTTAGGGTTTCTTCTTCTGTGTTCTCTTCGTCCAGGATCTTTCGAGCGTTGTACGCTCTGCTTCCTCTGCAAGCTTCTTACGGCGATCTTTAAAGAGTATTGCAGACAGCTTTCCAAGCCTTGTGAAAAGACTCTGTCGCGTGCTCTCAAGATGCGTGTAAGCTCTGCGCTGTGAGGATCCTGTTGCTCTCCCAACTGTGTGAAGAGGCTTACTTCTGAAGCTCTGATACCATGATAAATTGTGGAGCAAAGAGAAATGCAGAGAGAAAAGAATAGAACAGTATATTGAAATGTATGAAAAAGTACGGAACATGGAACTCTGTTACAATGTAAGATGGTTGAGCTATATATGCTCAAGCAGGACAAAAATAGAAAGTACAACTATCCAGTACAGCTCGCAGTGTACGGTCATACTGTTGAGGGTACAATATATTTAACAATCCTGTAGGATCCTCATACCTTTTCTTGTAGAGAGAGGTGGTATGCTTCAAGATTCTGGGTATCACTTATTGTATATTAAAGCTGACTCTTTTTATTATATATCATTTATTTAAGTTTACCTGACTCGATGGTTCCCCGGGTGTCGACTGTTAATACCTTAAAAACACTCTGATATGAATAAGTATATGGTGAAACATTCCTCTCTCCTAGACCTATGTTTTTGAGCCTTTGGATGAGCAACAACTTCTATGTATTTTTATTTAATTATTCAAATATATTTTCTTCTTCATGGTTAGGATAGCATATTAAATATCCTCATTAATTCATATTCAACATATTGGTGAAAGTTCAGGATGAACATTAATAATTATCATAATTCAAAATATCTCCACTAACCATGAATAAATTATTGCAACATCTTAATTTGAATAAATTATCATTATTAATTATCATAGTAGTATGGATTTTACTAGGTAAATTCTGATGGAATTGATTCAATTCTCTAATACGATAAATTCCTTATCGTGCCGCCTTTATTTTAATATGCTTAAGGTAAAATCTGAACAAGGGTTGTCATTGAGATGAACTAAAAATCCTTTGCTTAGCTGAATGATCGATCCATATTCATGGCGTTATTATGTATTTTATTACCTTGACGTTTTTCCTCGACATATTGCATAGAGAGAATTGAGTATTAACCCCTCCTCTTGTGTATATGGACTTAGAGGATGTTTCACTTACCCTTGTTGGTATTAAGGGGGGGAAACGCAAGCTTGTATGGATGGAATTCTCTTAATGCCTTCCGAAGGAGGCTATTTTTATCCTTAGGTTATCATTTAAACAATGAGAAGTTTTATTCATGATAAATAAATCTTATATTTATTTAATATAATATTTGAATATAAAATAATTATACGGATACATACTCAAGCCCCTAGTCATGGCTCTCGTTTTTTAGAATTTTAGGATCTAGAAATTTTGTGGGTAAGTAAATTGATCTAATTATTTTGGTAGAGGTACTAGACTTGGTGATCATTCTTACACCACTAAATAATGTTGATGTATGAAAGTTTTAGTAACTTGATTTCTCACGGGCTATGAATTTAATGTTGATGCATGATTGATTATGTAATCAACCTATTCCTGTGCCATACAATTAAAGTTGTTGGATGATTTTTTTAGAAATTCGATTCTTTTGTGCCATTAAAATGATTGATGTGATTGGGTTAGAATTTTATTATTACTCGTGCGTCATGATTACTTAATAACTGTGATTGATTGTTGGTCTATTGGGTTTCGTCTTTATTGTATTAGTGGGATTTATGTACCTCATTGTTCCTTAGAACAATTGCTATCCCTAAGACCTTAAATGGTCAAAATCAATCGAATGAATCCTGGGCTTGAGCATTGCTTATGTTTCTTGGAGTTCCTAACCATGCACAATAGGTTGGGTGGGTAGTTCTGTATTATTCAACATAATGGTTGATCATTAATTATATTTGTTTCAGTTGACCTTGTCGTCTTGAGTTGTGTCACTATCATGTTTGTTCATGTGTTGATCAGGTGTCATTATGACTCATGTTTATGCGTTGATTGAGTTGTTGTTATGTGTTGATTATGTGTCATTTATAATTTTGTTAGTGCACGAATTATGTGTTGTTTTAGTTATGATGATGTATCACTCTCATTGATATGAATTATGTGTTAACTTTAATGTCCTAATGGTTTTTAAAAAAAATAAAAAATTGTACTTTGTTGTGTCATAACAGCGGGGTCGTTACATATGGTATCGGAGTGGGTTCAACCTTGTGACTGTGGATTGTCATGCCTTCCACTGTATTGAAACCTTGATTAATAATTTATCACTAAATAAAATTGCAATTGTCCATATGGTAATCATGGGTAGAGGACGTCGTGGAGGTAGATGACGTGGTTCTAGGGGAAGAGGTGCGACTCCTCCAGTAGATTGCACGTTTGAGGGATCTAACCCCCAAGGAGAAGAACAAGTCAATGGGGAAGCAACATATTGTTGTGGGGGATGTGGTTGGACGAGGTCCTTCCAGAGGATGTCAAAAGCCTTGATTAACCAACTAAATAGATATGAGGCCAGGGATCATGTATCGAATGAGGGTTCGTAATGCGCTCAAGCTGGCATGGGTAGAATTTATGAAGAACTTGAGAAGGTTAAGTTTCTCTAGTTCATGGGTTCCACGGATGACTCAGGTGCCGAGGCATGGTTGGAGAAAATGGAAATTTTCTTCGCACCTCGTGACTAAACCTCCAACATGAAAGTTTGCATGGCAGTATTTTAACTGAAGGGAATCACTCTTCTATGGTGGAAGACACTCCTACCTCAACTGAACATGGTCATCAAGTATGTGTCATGGGAATTGTTTAAGGAATGGTTGCAAGAGAGGTATTTACCACATGAGTTCATTGAGCACCAACTTGATGAGTTAAATGCCTTACAACAGGTTGGTCGTACAGTTCTCAAGTTTGAGGCCCGATTCATGGAGTTGCTTGGTATGCTTGACATCTGTACATTGAGAAGATAAAGGACAAAAGGTTTGTGTTCAACCTTAACTTCTGCATTAGTGAAAAGGTGAGGATAATAATTCCTTAGAAATTGCACGAGGCAGTCCAAAAGGCCGTAATAACTAAGGAAGAGTTGACCAACGAGAGACAGGGCAGGACTCCTGAAAGAACAACTAGAGAGACGACATCAGGTGCACAGTAGTTTTAGACACCAACCTGGCATATGTTAAGGTATCACGATACATCGAGAGGATCAATGTTCAAAACACCATGACAAACAACTTCTCAACGACGGACTCCCTACAGAGGACCACCGCATCAACAACAACATCGTTTGCAACAACATTTCTTTAGGCTTGTTCAACAGAATGGTCAAGGATATCAGGTTGGTAGGCCAACAACTTCTACCTAAGGGACTAGGAGTACTAGATCGAAGACCGAGTGTTGGACATGTGGAGACCAACATTACTAGGGAGACTCTCCGGTGAAAATTCCAAAGTGGATGGGTCAAGAGGACACACTACAGTTGTATATTTGTGCAAGACCCATGGGATTGATGGTGCAGTGAACAATAGTACAACCGCTAGGATGAGCACCATTCCACTGTGCTTGAGACGTCGGTATGATTGTGAATCTAACTTTTAGTATTATGATAGATCTCGGTGCTACAAAGAGATTTATTTCTGGTACACTGCTGAAAGGATTTATGCTAAAGGTAGACGATCAACACAATTTTAGATACGTAAAAATGACTTCTAGTGCGAAATAGAAGGTTGAAGGAAAGGTTACGACTCTCGCAATAACCTGGGGAATTTTGTAACGAAGTCTCACCTATACATCACGATTTTAGGATCTTATGACGTTGTGATCATCATGGACTGGTTGGAATCACATGATGTGATACTCAACTGTAAGATGAAGCGGTTGAATTGACCGATGATGAGTGACAGAGAATACTGATTGTAGGAAGAAACCAAGGAGCATCCTTGAGATTCATTATTCCCGACAGTTGTAGAAGAACATGCACAAGGGATTTAATTTATACGCAATATTAGTGTTGAATGACCAGGGAGTGACGAAAGGATTATAAAACCTTTCGGTGGTATGAGAGTTTGTTGATGTATTTCCAGAAGAGTTACCAATACTGTCACCCAAAAGAGAGTCGGAATTTACCATTGACTTAAAATATATAAATGAACCGATAGCAAGAACACCTTGTCAGATGTCAACGCCTAAGTTACAAGACTTGAAAATGCAACTAGATAAGTTGTTGGACCTAGTCCTTATACGTCCAAGTGTGTCACCTTGGGGTGCGCCTGTTATTTTCATAAGAGAGAAGGATGGGTTGTGGAGACTCTGTATCGATTACTATCAATTGACCAAAAAAAAAATCAAGAACTAGTATCTATTGCCAGTAATAGATGATTTTTTTGATCAAATGAAGGGTGTGAAAGTGTTTTCAAAGATCGACTAGAGATGAGGTTATCACCAATTATGTATTAAAGGGGAAGATATTCCTAAGACCACATTCAAGACGAGGTTTCAACACTACGAGTTATCGTTGTTGTTGGGGTGGATAAACGCCTGAGGGATACCCATGAGATTAATGAATGGGGTGTTCCGCGAATACTTGGAAAATATTGTTAAAGTATTCATTGATGACACATTGATATATATTCGAACGACACGAGAACATGATGAACATTTGCGCTTATTATTATAGTGTTTATAGGAAAAACAATTACCGTGAACTGTCGAAATTCTCTCGAGGATTAAGTTCATAAGGAATGATATATCTAGTGAAGGCATTGTTGTGGATCTAGTGAAGGTAGAGGCTATTATGGAATGTTCTGCACCGAGGAACGTACCATAAGTATGTAGCTTTATGGGTTTAGAAAGATATTACCGATAGTTCATGAAGGTTTTTTCAAGATAGCAAATCCGATCATGGAATTGCATAAGAAAAAAAGAAGTTTGTATGGACCGAGAAGTGTGTGAAATAATTTCAAGGGCTGAAGGGGTTGTTGACGAGAATGCTGATACTAAAAGTCCCCAACATCGACAAGGAAATATTGGTATGCACGAACGCATCCAAGGAAGGCTTAAGAGAAAAATTGATGCAAGATGGTCGAATGATCGCTTACATATCAAGGAAATTAAGAAGGAATGAGGAGAAATACACGACACATGATAGGAATTTACTAGCCTTTGTGTTTTCCCTGAAAGTATGGAGACACTATCTGATTGGATGGAAATTCGAACAAAAATATCACTATGGACTGCAACACTTTTTACGCAAAATGAATTGAACATGCGGCAAAAGCATTGGTCATAATTACTTAGGAACTACGATTTGAGATTAAGTGCAATAAATGAAATATGAACAAAGTGGAAGATGCGTTGAGTTGGATACCACACATATTCTGCGTGATACCTCTTCAGACGAATATTCAAGAAAGGATTCTAACTATACGTTTCGACGATAACTGGTATAAAGAGGTTAAGGAAATTTCAAACAAGACACCATGACGGTACCAAGTTTGAAGGATATACATTGGACAATGAGGTATAATATCCATATTTGCATACCACCTAACGCCAAATTGATAAATTTGATCTTAAGAGAATCTCATAGAGAAGTATACATGGCTCATCCAAGAGTCACGAAAGTGAGGACAGACGTTAAGCTCTTATTCATCTAGAAGAGATAAAGCTGGAGATAGTTAGCTACGTGGAATGGTGTCTAGAATGTCATCCAGTAGGGGCTAAACATAGACATCCAATAGTATTACTACAACCACATGTTATTATGGAATCGAAATGGGAGGTCATTTCGATGGAATTCATTGTTGGATTTCCACTAATGACAAGGAGGCACAACTTGATTTTTGTGGAAGTTGACACTCTAGTGAAGAGTGCACATTTTATTCATGTGCATACGACGTATCAGGCACTAGAACTAGCTAGAATGTTTTCAGTGAGATTGTGAAACTGGCTAACATTCCAAAAAGAATCATATCTGATAGAAGATTGGTGTTCATAGTACGATTGTGGACTAGTGCCCAAGAGGCATTAGGAACACAACTAAACTTTAGTACAACATATCCCCTAACACCAACAGGATGACAGAAAGAACACACCAAATTTTGGAAGATATGTTTAATATGTATGTGTTAGACCAACATAAACGTTGGGAAGAGTTATTTCTATTGGTAGAGTTGTGTACAACAACAACTATCAATGTACCGTTAAGATGGAACTGTTTGAGTTTCTTTACGGGTGACCATGTCAGACATCATTCAGTTTAATCGAGTTGAGGATAGGGTCGTGGTAGGGCCAGAAGCGATCCAGGAAATGGTATAAAAAATGTAAATGATAAGAAATAGGATTAAAGAAGCACAATATTAGGAGAAAAGTTACGATGAAGCGTGTCGCGTTAACCGAGATCTTGGCAACCAAGTTTTTGTGTGGGTGAAACCACACAAGAGTACCATTAATTTTGGAATGGGTGCTAAAATATATCCTAGGTTTGTGGGGGCCTTTCGAATTTGTGGAAAGGAAGGGATCCATGGCCTATTGACTATCCTTGCCTCATCCTTTGAGGCATATGCAGGATATTTTTAGTGTATATGTTTTGCAACATTATTTTAGTGATCCTACACATGAGATTGACATGAGTTCCTTGTGGTGTCAAATGAGGGTGCACTCACGACGTAGATAATATTCATTCTAGACCATTTCATTTGACATCTATAGTGATGAACAATTGATCAAGTCAAGGTCTAGTGGGACAATGATAGTCCACATTTGGCTACCTAGGAGGACACATATGATATGCGCCAACAACTTCCATATTTATTTGATAGTTAGACATATAGATCTTTTCACATGCTTTATTTACTACATTTATATACTATACAACTTTGGGACAAAGTTTAAAACAAGAGGGGGTGTACGTAACATCTCTCTCTAGAGAGACCATGTTATTAACTTATTCCTTGGGGACACTTACGTGCAAGTGATATGATTTTAGTATATGGTTGTTTGTTTCACTTATGGATTCTTATGATAATGTTGATAGATTATGATTTATTTTGTTTGGATATCTATGTATTGACATATGCTATTGATGAGTTTCCCCTAATTGTGCATGACCTTTGACAGATTGATGATTTTGATGGCATCAATGGACCTCCTTGGACTCCAGATTGAGTGAGGGAGTGAGTTTTATTGGTTTGAGTATTTCATTTATGCATTTGTGAGATATGATCAGTTATATTATGATGTTGTTTATGGATCATTGATAGTGTGTCATTAACTAATGAAGACTGACAAATTCTTGCTAATATGACTCACATAAGGAGTAAAGGGGACATGTACATAAACCATATATTGAGGGATAGGTGTGGTATCATCCCTGAAACAACCTACTAGCACTCTCAGTGTGGCTCGAATTGTAGGTTAACGATTACCTACTTCGAGAGGTCGACGATGTCATGAGGGAAGAATGAGATAGTCACTCATGATGATTTCTAAGGAGAGAACAATAAGCTAGGGTATTTATTCCTTAGAAGCCTTTACTCTCTCACAAGGTCTCCTAATAGAGTGTTGACTCCAAGGATTTGACAAATACCAAAACTAGTCAAAGGCGAGTGGAACCCTTGGATCACAGAGTGTGTCTTAAAGGGCACGACGCGTAATTAAAATTGAATCAAGGTGAGTGGACCCTTGGAGCATGAAGTGCATCTTGAAGGGCACATTGTGTAAATAAAATTTGAGTCAATGAATCTAGGTGGCCTAGAAAACTTTGAGCGAATGTTAAACCTTGTAAAATATTGAGCACTTCCAAAATAATTAATTAATTAACTAACCAACTAATTAATTAATTAATTAATTAATTAAATGATAATACCTATAAGAGTCTAAGCCTTAGAAATTAAAAATTTAATTAATCCTAAGTCTAAGTTAGTAAGAAGACTAAAAACTAAATTTATAAATTAAATATGAGGGGATGAAGTAAATCAATTTAAGAATTCAAGGTAAATGACAATTGTGGCCGCCTATAAGAAGAGCGTCACAATAGAGGCCACAACCAAGCTCTTCTTTGAATGAGTGTGGGGGCCCTTTGGGATCCCAAAAACCATTATCTCATATGAGGAGAGTTGGTTCCTCAACACATTTTTTTCAAGCCTCTTGTCACTACTGGACATCAAGCTCACCAAGTCCACTACCTTCCATCTCCAAACAAATGGCCAAACCGAGGTCATCAACCTATTGATCATGCAAATCATGCGAATATACAACTCCAAGCACCCCCACACCTAGGAGGAGATTCTTCCCTATGTTCAACACATATACAACATAGTCATACATAGCTCAACCGACCAAAACCCTTTTCAGGTGGGGTTGGGATTTGAACCACTCAGTCCCATGGATGTTTCACTATCCCTTGAGGCCACCAGGGAATACACATTTCATGCTCCAACTGAAGATAACAAAGCCACCTCGTTCATTGATATGATCAAGCACATGTGTCAAGGGGTTCAGGATATTTTACAGAAGTCCAATGCCAAGTATAAGAAACACTATGATCAACATCGGGTGCACACTCGTTTCAGGTGGGAGATAAAGTTTGGTTGCACTTGTAGAAATAACGCCTTACAGGGCCTCATTGAACGCTTCATCCACTCTGTTATGGACCTTAAACTATCAACAAGGTTGTAGGTGACAATGCTTTTGAGATCAACCTTCCCCCCTTCCTTTTCTTACACCCAGTGTTCAATGTGGACCTCCTTCAACCTTATTTTCCACCATTATTAGACACCTCGAAGATAACAGAACAATTGACACCATGAGAACTCAACCCTAACTGCATGGAACAGGCATCCAGTGATCATATCATGTACACATAGGTCAAGGGAACTTGCTAGCACAAGATCCAGTCAAGGGAACTTGCTAGCACAAGGTCCAACTTTATCAGGTTGTCAAAGGAGGGCAGCTCCTCCATCAAGGAAAGTGGCTCACTCGGGGCCAAATTCAACAAAAATTTCCTCATCTCATGAGGGAACTCAATGAAATGGATAAAATTTCTTCTTAAGGAGGGAGGATTGATCGAGTAGGATCTTCATGGCCACTTGCCTTGTCTAACTGGCTCAAAACAATTTTTTAGCAACTTACTATTTTTAGCAGTTTTTTGGCTCCCAAGCTTTTTAGGCCATTTTGAGGGCCTAAAAAATATTTTTTCATGGTAGGGAAGTTCAATGAAAGCTATAGGGTCTTATTTATCCCCCTAAATTAAACTCCTCATCAATACCTTTCCAACGAGCTATCGTGCACCCTAAATGGAGATTGTATGCAAACATTATGACCATGTGAAGTTGATGTACTAACCTACCCCAACATGGCCCACATGACCTTTGGAGCTTCATCTCCTAGGGTTGGGTTTTTGGATGTATAGGGTTTTTGCATTCATGTTTATTGTAAAAATGCCTTGAGAGCCTCATCGTACTCATCTTCTTGTGAAAGAGCTTAGCCATCACGATTCACATCTCTTCTGAGAGATAAAATTCCACCATTCTAGCAAGTTTGTTTTAAGTCCGCATTTTACATTTTTCAACATATTTCTTATTTAATAAGTGTTATTGTATCTCTATGTGTTAATATTATAAATCTATGGTTTCATTTCATTCCGCTCATAAATCTGGATGAGTCCTATAGAAATATCTTATGGTTTATCGTTGTTTATTTCTACATACATCTATGATCCTCTTTGGGGGTTGATCTTTTAGCCATGTTGATTTGTGATTTGTTATTGATTCTGATATGTACAAAACACATTCACTTCTTGTAACGACTATTTTCAAGAATTTTTTTGTTTTAACTTCCGTTGTCAAAAATTCATTTATTC
>SNQJ01S0065641.1:0-11592 GCA_010110895.2 Picea sitchensis
TCTACAAGTTGACCTTCTCCTCTTGTGAGTTTCAACCTTGTGAGCATCAAAAAGAAAAACACTTGCAAATAATCAAGTCTTCAAAAACCTTTTCTCTGATACCAACTTGATCTAAAAATGAAGAAGACTTGTATTCTTGAAATTATTTGCAAAATTTAATTCATGTGTTAAAATGAAAATGGATCAATTTTGCAACATAACTTTTATATAAATTACTCATTCAAGATGCATATAAACAACAACAATAAACAGTGAACAGAAAACACATAACACAACAAATGATAAAGGAGTTCACCCCTCTCTTAGGCTACATCTCCTGGTCCAGCTTCCAATGGATCTTTTGTATTATTTTCTCAAAGTGTTCAAATATGTGGTTTACAATGCTCAAAATGCCAATAGATGGCTCCAATGGCTTCAGAACGTCCAAAAACCCCTAGCTGGGATTTTTCGGCACCTCGTTTGGCCAGAAATTGAAGAAGATAGGCTTCCTGGAAATTCCCCTTCAAATTTGTTGTCTCTGGATCGCCAAAATGCACCCTTTTCTCCTCAACCTAGCCCCCACGTGCATTTATGTGGAAAAACCCAGCACCAGGCGCAACCACACAACCGGTGCGAACTATAGGATAGTTACGCGCCAGCCCCTAACCATCTAAGATCGTGGGCATATGAAGTGCCATACGACCACGCACAAATATACAAAAGGGGTTAAGTTTAAACCCAAGTCACATGGAAAGATCCATGTGCCCAGGCGCCTGGGTGTTTAAACGTTTGAAACGCGCGGGCGAAGGTTATATGGTAGCAACACATGACTAAGCCCCAGCCCGGACGACGCCCAATCCAAAACAAATGAAAATTTAAATAATAAAAAATGCATTCATATGTTAAGAAACATATGGTGGCGCGCCGGTTGGGTGGCCCTTCCCAAGTCTCTTCCCCTATTCGGAGGTCGCGGGGTCGAGTCCTTCCGATTGCAAAGCTTTTAAACCACTGTCTAGGTGACACGTGGCGGCCATTAATTGGGCCATGTGTCACCATGCTATTAGCCACCAAGATGCCACATGTCCAAAGCTCATTCGTCCACTTAACTGCCAACTGTCCGCCACTCATCTCTACCGTGTGTCGTATGGCCCTGCCACGTGTCGTATGGACTGCCACATCAACATCCATATGGACTGTACAGTCAGCACATTTTTTTTGCATGTTTGTCGTTTTGAACAGAATGCGATATCTCTCTCATCCGACGTCTGTTTGAACCCAAACGAGTTGCGTTAGGTTCGTGACGACGAGGCCTACGCTCCCGTTTGATTTGAAGCGATTCTGAGCACTTTGAATTTTGAGCAAAATTTGATCCCCTGGATCAATGTAGGTAAAATGAAGATTTCCAGATCTGAAATCTTCTATTAAAACCCTAGGAAACCTTGTCAATATTTAATTCTAAGCTAAAAGAAACAATAGGAAGTGAGTAGATATAGATATTAAATCAAAATACTTTGAAATAACTACCAAGAATCTCACTATATCTATGATAATACTATCATAAACATAAAGAAGAAAAATACTTTGCTCAATATTCCTACTATAAATATTCAAAGCTAAGCATGTAAAAGAAAAATGCAAAAGAACAAGATCCCCTCATGAAAATTATGGCACCAAGAAGACTCCCAACACCATATGTCCTCCAAATATTTCATTTATTCAATAGCAAGCTTGAGAAAATACTTGCCACAAGCTTGAGAGAAGAACAAGAGAAAAAGAGAGCAAGAGCAAAGAGTGGGAGATGAGAGACTTTGGCATGGTAACAATACCAAGGGTAGATGTGTGAAATAAGGGAGGGGAGGCTCTTATTTATACTTGGGAGTCAAGAGTTACCCTCTTGGATTCTCTCCAAGTGTCCATCAACTAAGAGTCTATGAGCATCTCAAGGGGGGTGCACTTTTAAGGTTTTGAGCAAGCTAGAGTTTTGGTAGATGAGTGAGGGGGTGAGGTGGAACCTTTTTGACTTTGTCCAATAGATAATTATACTTTTTGGATAGAACTTAGGAAAAAAACAAGTTTCTTCTTTTAATGTTTCACTTAGCTTAACTTTCTCCTCAAGGGGGCACACTTTTCTTAGGGAGATGGTTGGTTTGAAGTGGGGGTTAGATGAGGGGGGTTTCTAAGTTAGGAAAAGTGTTTCTCTAACTTAGGAAAGGGGTTTAGGACCATCTCCCACTCTCTCTCTAACCTTTTTTCTTCATTATTTACAAAAAATGACATTTTAACTTTGTCAATTAAGCAATTAAATTGCTCACTCTAGACTTACATGGACTCCTCATGGGAAATGACCTAGAAAAACTTGTCCAATTGAGTTGAAACTTGGTCCAAGGGTGTAGGAAAATGATATGTCTAGCATGGTCATTTACAATATTCGTAGACACTATCTACCATATGGCTCGACCATTAAAATGCCTTTCACCACTTTGGAGGATTATTGTGGGAGTGAAAAACTCAAGGGAAATTAATAAGGTTGGTTAGGCCAAACTAATAACCTTAGGAAAAAAACACTCGATGAAAATGACTCCTCTAATTTAAATTCCTAGGCAACCAACCTAAACTATGATCCATGCAGACCCATTGCTTTTTTATCCCATGCAGGGGAGCGAAAATTTCAATTACAAAAACACGTGCTGAGATCAAAACTGCCTTGTAGAACCAGTAAGTCTTCAAACTAGTAGCACCATCAGGTACATATCATCATGGCACATGGAGTTGACCCCCTAGTTGAAATAGTTGGTCAACATCTATCTCCACAGGGGGACGTCTGTTTGATCTTCATTTGGGAAGGAAAGCATATGAGAATCCAGAATCTACAAAACAAAGTGCTCACCAATACCCAACATAAATACATGTATAAACAAATAAATAAATGCTATAAACAACAGTTACATAATTGAAATAACTATTGTACAATAATTACAAAATGAAACTATGATACAATTATCATCTAATTAACATAATTACATAATGAAATAAATAATAGAAAACTGAAAGAAATGAGAAGGGTTAGAGATGCGTTACAAAGGGTGTCCCTTGGACACCAAGTGGCCATATGAAGAAATAATTCAAGGGGGAGTCCTCTCACTAGAATGTCTAAATTTATGTCGTCCCACTGGCTGAGAAGATTTTCTAAAAGACTGATACACTTTACTTTGATTTCTGCTTCTCCCATGTGAATCTTTTCTTCTAACTTTAGGCCACTTGGGACAATCCTCCTTAAAAACTTTATGATGATCTTGTATAGGTGCCAAGTGAAAAGATTTTGAACTTAATTTTTCCTTAAAAGGCTTGGCATACCTCTTCATGGGGATGATATACTTTGCATTACCACTATTTACCTTATCATCCTCATGATTTTCCATCATAATTGCATCGTCAATTTTTTCTTTGATTTTCCCAATTTCTGAAAAATAAGGAGGACGTGACCCAAGAATTTCATCTGATTATTTCTGACATCTAATTGATTCCTCTGATGACTGGTGAGTTGATGACACATTTTCAACTGAAAAACCCAACTCTGATTCTAATTCTAAAGGATTCAAATCATTATCCTTTTATCCAAATCCTCCTCAAGAAAAATCCCATCAAAAAGATCCATGGCATGTCAAACACTACAAATGTTTGGGGATTCATCTTTAAGTTTCATCTTGGTAGATGTTAGAGAAGTAGAATCTATCTCATAACATCCCATCTCTAGTTCATGATACACTATAGTATTTGTCGGATTCCTAGGATCCTCAACATGGTACTTTCTTTTCAACTCCCTATTTAATCTAAACATGGAACCATTTGGAGTTGGAATGGTGACATAAGTTAAATCCATTTGAAAATTACCACCTAAATGTTAGCCTCTTTCTCATATACAATCATTAAGTCTTAATATATCACCTTTGTATATTTTACATACTAGGATATAGTTGTTATCCTAAGTGTGTTTCTAGATTCCTATATTGTCTCCTCCTACCTTATTTCTCGATGAGGTGTCGATGTGAGAACAATTGAGGTGGTTTCATTATTGTATTATATATTTGTATAATTAAGATGAATACAATGTTCAGAATTATGGCTTGAGGATTTTTCAGCCAATATTCTTGTCCTAATACTATTATGCTCAATTTCTTCAATTGGTATCAGAGTTGTTATAGTTCTTAAGGGCTGGTATCAGAGTTGTTATAGTTCTTAAGGGCCTGTTAGTCTTGAGTTCCATGGTAGTACCCTCTTCTGCCTTCACACGATTTTATGTGGTTGTTGTTGTGATCTGGTGTGGCTAGCGAGAAATCAAAGCAATTTACGAGGAAATCTAGCTTATAAAGTGCAAGCCGATCTGCACCATCTACGTTACAAGATCAAATCGTGGCATTGAATTGCATGTCACAAAATTTGAGATAAGTTTAATGTTTGAACTCTATGTCAAATATGGCCACCATGTTCGTTGTTAAATCTTGATGGATTATTTTTTAAAGCATTGACAATTAATATTTCTTCTCTCTATATTAGATCGCCCCGCCCTATGTAAAAGTCGCATATAAAATTTGCTTAAACAGTATGACCAGTAACTACTCGCTCACTAAAAGCATGAATGAATTACATATATAAAGTTTGTTTTCTTCAGTTACTATCTAAGATATATGTGATCTGTGATCTATGCTCAATTGATACTCCACTGGCATATCATAGTGATACTCATTGTCCAAGACAACATAGGTATACGGTGAACCAAATCCATAGGAAAAATGTGCGAAGTTGCACAGCGTGAAGAGTGGATCTCAATAATATTGCCAGTAATATTGTCAGACAATTTTTTCATTTGTTAATGATGAAAAAGTTTGTGTGAAGCAAGGAGCAGCGCGTATTTGATCCACTATTCTCCCCAGCAAATTATTCTGGGCATTAACAACACGATGAGACAAGTTGTGAATTTATGAAGGAGCCATCCAAATATGAAGCATGAGATCTAGGCGCTCATGGTGAGGTCGATCTGCCCATATCAATTTAAGCAGCAATCGGCTTCGTTGTTTTTTATTTGCAGGTTCTATTTCTATAAGGACTTTCTTAATTTTATGGATCCTGTGAACCGAGTTTGTTTGAGTCCAAAATGTTGAGCAAATAGTTTGTCCTTTCCTCCTAAAGAAAGATCTGTGTGTGCATGTAGATCTAAGTGATTGTTTTTTACTAGTCACAATCTAAATGTGCCATCATCAATTATTAATTATTGCTCACCTGCAGCCCTTCACAGCGTACAACGTTGGAGGCAAACCCAGGGTTCAAGGGACCCCTTATGCACCTGTACATGTTCTTTATGGTATTTGTTAAAGGCTTTATTTGTTAACTTGCAAACGACATTTTTTTTTTATCCAGGAAACCACAAAATATTCAGATTTGCAATTTGATTGCACCAACAAAGTAATCCGATCTGCCCAACTTGCAGAGTGATTCCTATCATTATCAAGATCTACGATCTCTTTCACATTCGGTGGGCTCATGTGCACAAAACGTTCAATAGGATCTAGCTTCTTTTGAATGTGGAGGTCATGAATTGTAAAACACTGCAAAAACTTAAGAAGAATGAGCTCCCATATTTTCTCAGCCATGTAGACTGGTGTGATTCGTGAAGCTATTGCATGGAGCGTGGTGCGTGTGGACTGGTACGATCCATGGATGTCTGAGAATAAATCTTTTAAGTTGTGGTTTGATTCCTTTATCTTGGTCGTTGCTACATCATTTGCTCATTCTTTTGCCTGCCTGAGAATTGAACTCTGGACCTGATCAAAGTCATTGGGTACAAAATGGTGCGATCCGTGAAGTGTAGACTGGTGTGTGTGACTTTACATGGTGTGTTTTCTGTGTGACTGGTGCATTTACTGCATTGAGATCTGATCTATTAAATCCAAACATCTGTCCAGTGCAAAAGAGATTTGCATATTCAATTTGCAACGATAGGTGACAAAGAGAATTGACTTCCCAGCAAAAATCACAGACAAATCGCAGAAAATTTGGTCAAATATCTCCACGGTTTTCACAAAGGCTCGATTTAATATGAAAGCTTTAAAAATGAACTATTTTGAAATTTTTTTGGAAACATAAAGCTTTTACATTTTGAAATTTGTAATGTGACTTTATGATTATTTTGGAGTGATAGAGACATTTGTTTAAATTTGTAATTTGAAGTTTTATTAAGGGGGCACAAAACTATAATTCATTTTTTGATGTCAAGGAGTTTAGAATGATATCAAGTTTTGAAAGCTTTACATAAAACAACATTGTAATTTTTTATTTCTTCCATTGTTTATGAAGAAATAAAGGGAGTAGAGACGTCAAATTGTGATATTGTACCTGATTTTTAAGAGACGATTAGAGACAAGTGCAAAGATCAATTGTTGTTTTTCAAGTGACTATATGAGGGTCAAGGCCAAGCCTCGATAGTTCATATTTTTGTGGCATGATGTGTAAAGTGTACTGGTGATTTTTTTCATGGATGATTTTGGTGTTTTGTGTCCAGTTCTGATGCTCAAAACACATTTTCATAGTACAAAGATTCAAGCATAAATTAATGACAATCAAGCACATAATCAAGTACAATCAATCAAGCAAGTGCCATTCATATTCAAGCATTCAAGTTTTTGACCACATCAGCGAAGTCTCTGAACTCAACACATCCTGGAGAATTTGAAGTTCAATTGTAACTTGCAAATAGTATTTTTTGTAAGTGTCCAATCAAATCAAGTTGAATTTGTAATTGGGTGCATTCTCGGCTGAGCCCGACACCCAAGATTCATTGTAATTTTGAGTCGAAATTGACAAGGTTGAGTAATTTAACGAAAGAAAGAAAGAAAAGTTCAAGTGAATGAGTACACACGAGCCAGAAGAGAAAGTGAACGATAGGTTCAAGCGAGTGTTCAAATGGAGCGAAGTCATGAATTATTAGAGTTTCTGAACACTCTAATAAACACCATTGAAGGCAATACAATGATATTGAACAAAACAACTCTTCAGTCAGTGATAACTTGTTTGCAAGTGATGCAAGCTAAAGTTATACTTCTTCAAGAACAATCCCAACTATTAAATGATGAATTGATAAATCTCAAAAGCCAATCGCCAGTGAAGTTTTCTGAACTAGTTTTTGTTCAGAACAATCCTCTCTATGATGATGATGATGATAATGATGATCAACAGTCAGTGAAGGAGAACATCAACAAGCCAACTTCAGAAGTAAATTCCAATGAAGATGAATCGCAAGCAAAAGATGCCAAAGCACAAAGTGATACAACAAGTATAAGTGAAAGTAAATGTGAAGCACACCATCAAATACAACATGATATTTCCAAGAGGATCATTAGACCTTGGGAAGAATTACACTTCAATAGGAATAAACATGGCTTAAGATATGAAAATCAAAATAGTTTTCATATTCCAAATTACTCCAAACCAATTTTGTTTGTGAGCGTTGGATTTCTTCAAGAAAATTCACCTTCAAATGTTGAAGATCAGGATGTTAAGTGCCAACATTGCAATCTAGTTGGTCACAAGGAGAATCAATGTTTTGAACACCATCCTTTTCATAATTGTGGCAAGTCAAATCATGCATCAGATAAATGTTCCAAGAGTAACAAACCTGCAATACTGAAGATTCACTATGAGTGGATTGATCCTTGGCGGTGGTCATCAACAACCAAGCGATTATATAAGTTTTGCCGAAGAATTCAATATCGAGTAAATACCAATCTTGTATCACATAACATTTTTGTACCTCACATAAGTGGTCCCCTTATGGCGTAGCTTTCGAGAATGGCCCTCACAGGATGAGATAACATGTGGTTGTTTCCACATGCCCACTTTGTGTTGTAATCAAACTGAAACAAGTATGGTACTCTCTTGAGAATCAAAGGGGGGAGTAAAATGATGTAACTCTCATACACCTTAAGGGGGGGACTTCAAAATTCCAGTGATGATGGTTCATGAAACCACTTGTGGTCTCTCCTTTCAGCTGACAAAGGGGAAATTGATGATGAAATTGAAGATGGTTGTTAGATAGAAAGTTTCGACAACAACAAACCTCAAATTTTCCAGATGGGAAACTGCACTCTGTAGATGGAAGAATTTGGCAGAATGATGGTTCTATATTGAATCATACACAAGGATGTTGATTTTGAGAGAAATGATGTGGACATTTGGTTCACCTAGATGGTCATTGGACCTAGAAGACGACAGACGAATCCTGTTGCATTGCAACTTGGCATTGATTGAGTTGTCAAGCATTTTTAGGGATGTGGCAGACTTGCAGCTGATTCACTTATCTTTGTTCGCAGTTCTCATCATATCGGAGTTCACATCAGTGAACAAATTGTTGAAATTTTGGCTCACATGATTACACAGTGAGGTTTTCCAGATTTCTCAGCATCTAGATTTGGCGGTTTTTCAGGCAGTTCTTCATTGCGGCTCAGCTCAGGAGTTTCAGCATGAACACAGACTCAGAGATGGAAGAATCTAAGTGCATCGATGGTTCTATATTGAATTGCTACACAAGATGTTAATTGAGAGAAATGATGGACATTTATTCACCCTTAGATGGCTACTGACCTAGAAGACGACAGACGTAATCCGCTAATTGGGTAACTTGGTATTGATCGATGTCAAGCATTTTTAGGGATGTGGCAGACTAGAAGCTGATTCAATTCTTATCTTTGTTCGCAGTTCTCATCATATCGGAGTTCACATCAGTTGAACAAATGTTGAAATTTTGGCTTTCAGTAGATTACACAAAGTTGAGGTTTTCCCCCGATTTCAAGATCTAGATTTATGGTTTTTCAGCCTTCATTGTGTCACTCGAGGCTCTCGCGCTGAACACATGAGATAAGGCCTGTTCTATAACCCCGATTTGTTGGTATTGCTTACTCTGTAATTCATCGATATATTACTCAGAATTATGATTGAGGGGGGGAATGTTAGCCTCTTTATCATATACAATCATTAAGTCTTAATATACCACCTTTGTATATTTTACATACTAGGATATAGTTGTTATCCTAAGTGTGTTTCTAGATTCCTATATTGTCTCCTCCTACCTTATCTCCCGATGAGGTGTTGATGTGAGAACAATTGAGGTGGTTTCATTATTGTATTATATATTTGTATGATTAAGATGAATACAATGTTCAGAATTATGGCTTGAGGCTTTTTCCGCCAATATTCTTGTCCTAATATTATTATGCTTAATTTATTCACTAAATTTGTAGTTGTCTTCCTTGAAAGAAACATACCCCAAGCATCAAACACATCAATCACAACAATATCCATCTCTATCATGATGTCTAGGAATGAAGCCAAGTGTACTTGTAATCCTTTAATTAAACCATGCACCTTAATTGTCTTGCTATCCATAGCATAAATGTTATGATAAGGTATAGATTTCCTTAAATTCAATTGTTTCATTACTTTATTAGTCACAACATTTGAACTAGATCCTGAGTCAAGCATGCAATTGTGAAGAATAAAATCACTTATGAGAAAAGAGAGAAAAAATGATCTATTCTTTTCATTTCCCCTATCTATATTCTACAACATAACTGGTGCATCCTGATAAGATATTGCTGGTAGAATGTCAACATTGTTCTGAGAAGGATTTTCTATGGATCTAAGTAGCGTCTCCCTCTGAGAAGGAATCTTCATTATCTCTGACACGGGTACCAACATCTTTGCATTACTTAACCACCCTCCCAAGTCAATATTTAAATCTGAACTTGAGTGAACCATTGCTTTAGGATGGGTTTGTGCTACCTTGGGAAAGTTTTCTTGATTTCTATCTTGATTTATGTTTCCATTCCTTTGGTAGGTAATGCCTCTATATCTAGCCATTTCTAACACTTGTTGTGGAGTGGGCTTAGGACCAAAATTTTTTGTTACTCTATCCTCCACAACATTATTACAGCTTACCCCCTCACTATGTTCCATCAAATCCATCCATTCATGCATGCCAATATTATATTCATGACCAAACATGTTAACTTGTTCATTATCTTCTCTATAAGGTCCCATTTCATCACAAAGTTGAAGAAATACTTGGCAAGTTCATTCCTCATGAAATTATCCACAAGGTCTACAATAAGTAACAACTTGGTGATCAACCAAGTTAGTGAATTCAAATGGATTTGGTGGCCTTTGATCTTGGCGAGGAGGTCTCTTAGGCCATTTATCATTTGGACTATAATGGGGCCTAGTAGATTGAGCCATTTCCATGTCTATCAACCTATTTTGCATGGCATTCATTTGATTAGCATGATCAACCTCCATCTGCTTAATTAGTTGAGTAAGTTCCTTAATGCCATCATTAAAAGACCCTAGATTTTCAACCTTCTTTTTCTTCTCCTCATAAGGCTGACAAGAAGCTCCTCTAGAAAAACCAAGAATGTTAGACTTTCTAGAATCCTGCATATTTTTATCAATTCTTACTGCCATACCAAGTGCATTCTTAAGAGTTTGAGGATCCTTATCCCTTATTTGATATCTCATTTCCCCCTCAAAAGATTCCATATAATAGATCAAAATAACAGTATCTAAAGGCTTAATATTTGTAGGGAGGCTTTTCAGCAAGTCATTAAATATTTTGTTAAATTCATCCATAGTTTCATTTTCCTTTTTCTGACTTGAGCTAAGGGAAGCAAGAAAAAATATGTTATCTTTTTTATCGCCCCACCTTTCTCTAAAAGATTTAACTATTTCGGCTAGGGTACTAAACTTGTTTGGATCCTAATCTGAAAACCATTCAGTCGCATCCCCCTCTAAGGATAACACAAACAATCTCATATTCACATTCTCTTCATCATGCCCATAACACCATTTATCAACACATAATTCAAAACTCACAATGTGAGAATGTGCACTAACAACATTAATTCCTGAAAAACAAGACAACTTCTCCATAGCTTTGTCGGCAATCGTGTGGGGAGCCCCTTATATTGCTACAAAATTCAAAGGCCTCATAAACATACTCATGGTTACGTTATAATTAGTAGTTGTAGTATTGACATTTGGTGGATTATTAGTTTGAAACAAGAATTGGATATCAGTGAGTGCTTCTTCCCCAAGACTTTCAAGTAACCTTCTAGGAGAAAGGTGATTTAATCTCCTCCTATAAACCTTTTCAGGTTCAAGAAAAAAGTAAGTCACTCCTTGTGAAGTGCTCCTAGTATTATACTTCAAATATTTTTTCAATGGAGTCGCCACATGGAGAGTAAACAAACAAAGAAAAACCAAATCAAGTTAAAAACAATTTAGGGAGTAAATTTTACTATTTAGTCTTAAAAGAACAAGTTAAAATTAAGTCGTTAACGCCAAGGATAAAAGACTTATCCCCGACAACAGTGCCAAAGATGTTTTCATCCTTATACACACTTGCAAACATGGACTAAGTCTCGATCCACTTAGTGTGTCCTCAGAGACACAATGTCCAATTTCAAGCCCACTGTCACCTTGACTTGAACTTCTTTTGTCTAGGCTTGTTGAAATAATGTAACTGCGAAGAGCATTCTTATTATTTTGTTATTGGATTAAATTCCCATT
>SNQJ01S0065641.1:17256-40456 GCA_010110895.2 Picea sitchensis
AAGAAGGGTGGCGCATCTCTTGGGGAGGAATTTCTGTATTGGTTTGAGTTATCTCTTGAACATTGTATAAGCCATTTATGACAAGGAAGTTTTTGCTGGGTTTTATTCCCCTAGAGGGTTTCCCAGGATAAATGTTGTGTCTCTTTTGGATGTGTATTTCTCAGTGATCTTGTTCTTATTATGTTCTTATCTAATGAAATGCAAAGAACTATAATAATGGCATAAACATTAACAAGGCTTACTCCTAGGGAAGCCAAGGGGGGTAGACCCTAGTTACTATGAGAGTTAAAATATTATGTCTAGGAGTTAATTTTAATGTGTTAAAGGTTTAGAGGATCTAGCCTATATGAGAGTAAACAATGCAAAGTGCAATATTTTAATGAAAGGCAAGCCATTTTCCTAAGTCAACTAAGACTAGTGCCTAAGGTTGGGAAATGGGTCAAATAGAGTTACAAAAGTTAGAAAGAAGGATTTTACAAAGTTTACAACTGGACACAAAGGAATTACTTTACAAAACAATTGAATTAGATACAAGTAAATGAAACAAATATCTATACAAAGAATACAAAGAATGCTAAAGATACAACAAAAATATACAACTATCAACAAATGCAATAGGAAAGAACTAACTAAACTAACTTGATTTGTTTGTGTAGGGGAAAGAAAGATTACATCAAGGAATGATCTCCACAACACAGCAAGCCAACACACCCAAATAATGAAGTGTCTCCACAAGATGTGCAACTTCAAGGGGTTGTCCTCAATGGCATTCAACACAACTACAAACCCAAACAAGAAGCGCCTCCACAAGATGTGAAACTTCAAGGGGTGATTAAAGATAGATGCAAGATCAAATAAAGAGCCTTCAATGCACAAGTGCGCAACTACTAGTTAATTATCCACAATGCTCAATAAAATCACATGTGAAATGCTTGCTGAAATTATAGAGCATAAACCATCAAAAGATTCTGAAATTAAACCAAGGTCGAATTAGATAAGTTTTAGGATTGATTAAGTTGATTAAGTGAAAGTGTGAATCCTAAAACTACGTGACTTCCCTAGAACTCTCCCCGCTTATACCAAAAGGACTAACTGATGCTCAATAAGTGAGGCAAACAAGGCCACACCCCAGATCCACAAGTCAATTTGGGCAACAAAAGTACTCAAACAAGGGGGACACCTAGTGTTGTGATACCATCCCTAATCTAGCACCCCAAGTCTTTTCCTCAAGTCCCTTTTTTGATAGCAAAGTTGGGACAGTTAGAGGTGCTCTAATTAAACTAGATTGATTGAAGACCTATAGATCTAAGGTAAATTGAACTTCGAATTAGTTAAGTTATGTTGAGTGATTTCAATATAAATTTCTTGAAAAGTAAATGTGAAGTAGATTTCTTGAACTTGAAAAGAGATTAAGTGATTGAACTTGAAAGAAAAGCAAATACTTGGAGAGATAAGAAATGCTTGAAAAACACAAGTTATTTATTATGCCTCCACGAATTAAGCAATGAAAAGAAAAGAGATTCTAAGATCTAAAGATGAACCATAAACACAAGCACTAGAAGCAATAAACCACAACTAATGCCTAGCCTTACGATATATGATGGTTGGCTTGGCCAAACTCTTTCGTAGGTGTAGGCAAACAAATAATGAATGAAATGACTTGAAAAAAAACTAATTCTAGCCACACAACCTTTCCTTAAGGACAAGTGGGGAAAACTAGAAATGAAAATACAATGCTGAAATTAAAACTAATTAACTAGCCTTACGATATAGGATGGTTGGCTTGGCCAAACTCTTTCCTAGGTGTAGGCAAACTAGAAATTAAAAACTCAGAAATTTTAGAAATTTTAGAGAAAGAAAGCCCTAAAGACTCTCTTGGAGCTTGCATACAATGGAGGAAAGAAGAATAAATGTTGGGAATATGTCACTCCAAATTAGGAGGTTAATATTTGACTTGTAGATGCCCCAAATGGGCTTGTTATGAGGAAAATCTCTCTATGGCTAGGGGCAAACCCAAATAGAAGGAAATGATTGCAGAAATCAACTTTATTCTCAAGTATGCTATACAAACAAATATGCTAGCAAGACAACATAAAAGGCCTACCTCGTCTAGACGTTCGATGAATTCCACCATTGAGCAGTTGACCCAAAGCGATATACCTACAACTAGTCCTCAACAACCAAGCAATGCAAGCATATGGTGATAATATATGATGTTAGTACATTCAATAGCATAATCCATTAACATTCATAACAAATACGCCCATGGGATACTAATTCAAATGTTTTCAAGATATCAATTGGACGAGAAAAGAGTATTTCTATTAAGATATAATCACATAAGTGAATAAGTTACAGACTTCCATGTCAGCATGGTTCAGAACCGAGAAACTAAGTTCCTTCCAGCTGGGCCTCCACCACTTCAATCCTCCACCAAAGGCAAGCTCATGTAAGAGAGACAATGGAGTTCTCACTCAATAAGGGAAGATCTTGGGGGCTGAACACTGTGTTCGAACTTAAAGGATAAAGGGATGCAGACTCAAAGTGAAGTGAATAATTCCTCCAGAGTAACTTTGCTCTCAAAGTTTAATTCTTTCTCTCCTCTTTTCCATAGCTCGGAATTGGTCCATTTATAGCCTTCAAGTGGAAGGGTTGAGTCAAAATGCTTCCAGTATATGGAAGGCCAAGGATCATTGATCTCATGTCATGACATGGAAACCCAACACTATTTTTCAATTTTGGGCACATTTCCTGATGTACATGGGCTATAGTGATGCAACATGTGTATACACATGTTGTATAGTAGGCAAGGTGCATATATGTGGAAAAAAATGTATTTTTAACTCTGGGATTTGCAAAAAGGAATTAAAAGTCTGCATGGGGAAATGGAAAAAGGCCTTTTGTGCAAGACTGCATGGTGTGAGGCAAATCTTGCTATAACAGATGCCCCCTAATGTGTGAGGTCAGAAGAGTATGTGCGATGACCGAAATACATTATAAAAACCCAGAAGTGGAGTGATGGGGAACCAACTGGAAGAACTAGTTGCTCATTACAATCTGTACTGACTTTGCATACATGGCTGCAAATTTGAATTACACTGTAGATCCATGTGAAAATATAACAAACAAATGTCTATGGCCATGAATAGGAAAATACAAATGTGGTTACATGCCAAAATATGTCATAGTCACGAACAAGGTCTAGTAGAACCGGTCTCAAAATCAATCTGAAGATATCTGTTTACAATGGAGTACAATCTTATCTCCCATGATCACTGAAGTCAAATAGGTATTGGTCCAATGAAAAGGAAGAAATAGCTCAGGAAAGCTTCGACCACATACTGATGTCTTCAAGTCTTCTACACAATCTGTCAAAGGTGTAAGTATATATCATGTCAATAAAGGAGTTGAGGTTGAACACAATGATACTTCGTTTGATTACCGGTCAATGAGGTATACCATTAACAAACGCGAGACAACCTACTTATGATGAAAGTAGGTATCAAGGCACTGAGTACATTCTTAAAAGTGTGAATAAAGGAGTCAGGGTCAGAAAATTGAAGAATCCATCGATCACGAGACATTGATGTATTCCCAACTGTCGATGGCGAGAGAAACTTCCACTAATGACTGCAAGCCTCAAGGTACTCATAAGACTCTAGGTCTCGTTTCCAGAATAGATGAGATGAAGTCGATGGAAGGATACCCACTGAAAGGAGAGCATTAAGACATCTCTCATCATTCAACGCGAGGTACAAAGTAGGAGCTTCATGATTTGGAGGAAATCGAACGAAGAACATGTTCATGAACCAATGACCCTATTCGTCTTTTGCGTGTTCCAAGTGAAAGCGGTACACGAAAATACCCTCTGAATAGCAGCCAATGAGGAAAACTATTGAGAAAGGTTAGGAAACCACCAATAAGGCTAATGGCATCCAAGACACTGCATGAATCCCAATGTGTGAATATATGTCTTGTCATCGAACACAAGGGAAACCACCCAGTCAACAACCAATGATGAAATGTCGACTGTTGGGTTCAAGGTTATCTACCAATGAGGAAAGTAGGACTAGGGTGCGTAATAGGACTACAACATCATGTGATTCTGAGACAAAATGAGGGTATGGCCAACATGCAAAGTCAAGAGTTTTGAGGAATGGCCGACACAGGTTGATAGACATCTTTTGAACAAGAGCATGAGACATATGGAAGACTCTAGTAACATAGACTCAATGATGAAACCATGAGATGCAGGATGCATCAATCAAAATCTCCATAGGGACTGGAAGAGTAACTAGTCGGTGGAGAAAACTCTTTGTAACAAGCTCAACTCCCTAAGGCCATGCTAAACCCAAAATTGTGATGACAAGTGGACTCAATAACTTTGTGCTATGTTCAAAGGCAACATGACTGCTGCCAATATAAGATAATACTCCCTTCCCGCGCATCTTTTTTTGTTTTTTCATAGTCAAATGAATGATATGATACAGAGGACGAAACGAGTGTCGCAAGTAAGAAAAACTAGTTCTAGCAGTGGAACATACCTATGCTCAATGCAAGGAGGTGCATGCGAGAGATGGACAATTAGGGGAATTCTCCCTCCTGGGTATAGGGTGTCAAGTTGCAAAGGATATAAACGAGGCTCTTCTTGGTTGACGATGCAAAACTACTTAGGGAAACAGTTTATAATGCAAAGCGAGAACCGACTATAGGCTCAATACTGCAAGCAAGGGCATGAGATGCAATCACAACTTAACGCCAAAAAATGTCCTTTTTTGTAATCTTAGTCTACTTGGTGTGAAAAAGGGATAAACTTGTACCAAATAGATGTCCTTTCAAGTCCAATTTACGAGTGTGAAAGAGACAAGTTTACTCAATAATCTTTTCTCTTTTTGAAAACGAGTCGGAAAAGAGCTTAATTAAGACTCATGACCTTTCAAGTCCAATTTAATGAGTGTGGAAGGGACAAATTCACTCGACAATATTTTCTCTTTTTAGACGAGTCAGAAAAGATCTTAAATCAGACTCACTTGGGAGCTTCTAGGTGGCAAGTCACGAGGGAGGCCAAGGCTCCTGTGCTGGACTTCTTTGAAATTTCAGTATCTTATGAATATCCGACATAAGCTTGGAAAAACCCAAAGCTCTCCAAGTCGAGGAGGATAAATTTCTAGCGGAGGTTATCATCTCCGTGATATATCTGAAGATGTCTCTTACTTCAAATGACATAGGTGGAGGCATTGGATACCCCACAAGACCATCCCAATCAAAGGGAACTTCTCCAGGAATTGAAGGGAGAGTACTTGGGGAGAGTAAAACTCTCTCTTGTTAAGAAGGTGCAGTATTAGAAATTCTAACGACATGGTTGAAGGATGCATCACCCTCCAAAAAGAGAGTTGGATTGACCAGAGATTGTATTGGTATGACCAGTTCTTCAACTCCAGGTTGAATAGGATGTGTGATAATAGGGACATGAGACACCTCACCCTTGATAACAGGGGTGTGGTCAGGAGAGGATTGCATCGGCATGACTTTCATGTCAATCAACAGAGAAACGGGGTGTGGGGAAACCACAGATGCCTCAGAACCCGAAGGGCCCTCATGTGAGAACCACACTTATGGTATCCCAACAGTAGCAGGACACAAACGAGTAAGGTGATTTCCTTCGCAAGTCCTGCAAAGGAATTTGGGCTTACGTCTGAGATGTCTAGGCTTCTCAATCATATGAATGCCCCCAATGTCATTTGCAATGGTTGGTGGCATGCTCTCAGCGTGACTGGCAGAGGAGAGATAGTCATATCCCACATGATGTACAGAGGTTGGAGATGTGACATCGATATGAATCGTGGAAACTAGAGTGACGCCCCCAACATGACTAGTAGTGGCTGGTTGCGGGTCTTCAACATGACTTGAAGAGGTCGTCAGCCAATCTCCCACATGACTAGCAGTGGTTGGTGATGGAGCTCCAATATTATTGGTAGTGATTGGACTAGTGGTGGTGGTGAGTTGTGGCATTTGATACCAAGGTCCAGGGAAATATTGGTTTTTAAACAATGTAGGCCAGAAAGGGTCCTGGTTTACACCCTGTCCATGTTTGGAAAGGTAGTATCCTCCGTATAATTGATCCATAGAGGTTTGTACAAGCATCATCACTGAAGCCGATGTCTGCAAAGAGACAAAATTATGATAAGGATTATTCAAGTGAGGATATATGTTTCCCCCATGTGAAGGGGTTCCGTGAAGAGGGTAGCCTAAACCATAATATTAATTCCCTCCGTATGAAAGACTCGGGGATATATGTGGACCTACATGGGAAAAGTGTTCGTAGGAACTGACATGGAGGATGAAGGATACACAGATGTGGTGTAATAAGTAGAATAACCATCCATTTGAGTATTGGCTCCTGAAAAAACATAGCTAGGACTGGATTTGTAAGAGGGGAGGTTCCAACCTCCCACAGCGAGAGTTGGTTGAGGAACATGACTTTTATCAAATGAAGATGTAGAATAAAGGGCCATGGTGCCCCTATATCCAATGCTAGGATTCATATAAGTGGGCCAGGGGGAGGATGGGACAGGTGAAGGTATGTTTGGCATATCAATAGGAAAATGATTAGAGTCCCGAGGCATGGATTGAGTGTCATAATTTTTCATAGCATTATGAAAAGCAGACAGATCCGTCCCCATGAAATGAGTGAACATCATGGGGGGGGGTAGCGGTAAAGGAGGGAGTCATAAGAACTCCACTATCTATGATAATAACAACTCAAGGCATGGTATGAAATATCAAAGGCCTACTAATAATCAAAGAGCACACAAAAAATAATCAAACGACCAATATGCACACAAACATGATAAAGTGGTTGAAAGTGGCCTCCCTCCCTAAAGTAGGTATGCCTCACCCAAGAGGGGCCTGAGACTCCCTGCTAAAGATCAGAGGTAACATAATCATTTATAAGGGCCCTCGTGGGATTAACAATTAGTCAGTCAGATCCCCCCGGAGAGGATCCTCCATAAAGGCTGTGTGTTGTCCGACCCTTATCTGACCCAAGGTACTTGCAGAATAACCCCTGCAAGTAACATATGTGGCACCTAAGTCAAGAAATTGAGCAACCATTGTATAACCTATGCACAGGCGAGCAATCATAAGTCAGGTCCACTGTATAGGCAGGGTAGCAAATCCAAAAGCCTTGAAAGCACTGCCTCTCATAGAGGTAAGGGCACTAGAAAGATCCCCATATACAAATAGATCCCCATAAATATCTCTGACGCTAAGAAGGTATCGGGGGGATATCCCTTCAACGAACCTCATTCAACCTCATGATTAACTACAGTGTAAGTGGAGCCTCCTGATATTATTGATTATACAATGGATTTATCCACTCCCTTAGTCAGACACATATGTTGATTTAATAGCCTTGGATAAGTTTACTCACAAAATCCTATTCCAACGCACTAAATCCTAAGCTAGTTTGTGCACCCTAGAAAATAAAATCGTTACTGATCAATTTTAAATTATAGCATTAATTTTAATGGCCTTACTTACTCAAAAGGTGCGGTCATGAAACTAGTGATGTTATGACTCAGTAGGTAAAGTAAATGAATATGAATATTGTTGTTCCTGAGTTTATACTTTAAGTCTCTAAAGTATACCATCAAGGCATCCGTAAAGGTAAAGGTAATTAAAGGGTAAGAATCAAAGTGAAGGGTAAATCAGAGTTGGTTTCTCAATTGCCTCTGTCTAGCTTCCCATTGTTCTTGGATGCTGATATCTCTCTCGATAGTTTCCCATGAACGTTCTAATTCAACCTGGTTAGTTGTTGTTTGTGGAATAGTATTAAATAGGTTCAAAGCAATGCTAGTTTGATCTTGGAGGCCAAGTTCTATGTTGGGTTGTCTATTATTTGGGGCAGTCATGGAAAATAAAGTTTTATTTAAATATGAAAAGTTTGAAGATTTGTTGCTTCAGTTTTTAAGGGATGAAAAGAGAAAAAGAGTTTTGGAACTCAAAATAATAACATAATAACAGTTGAGGTTGTTTCCTGTACTTGAAACAATTTTGTGAATAGTAAAATAACAAAGTAACACTACTGAGAAAATATGAGGCTTTAATCACGAAAGAATCTCATATTGTAACAGGAGGCAAAGAGGAAAACGAGATTTCTAATGAAGTGTAAAATATAATCATTCAAATGACCTACAGGTCTTGAAACTGTTGATAGAAATCACAGAGGAAAAAACTGTAAATGATTTAATAACCAAATCAATTCAAACTACAATAGATGTATGAAATACACTTATAGTTGATCGTTCATTAGAAAGACGTAAGAAGAAAAATATTGGAAACAGGGTAAAAGAACACATAGCTTCAAGTTGACAGAATTCAAAATCTCGTCTGCATTATTTATATCACAGTGAATTGGAAAACTTTTTAATACAATCAGCTCTCTCAAAAAACCAAAATCCTTTCCTCAGTCTTGTGAAAATATGTTTATACATGATCACCAAACATTTTTCCCGTTGGTGATTAACTAACTTCCTAAGACTAACGGTTACATGAATGAACAATGTCAAACCGTTTACATTTCTATTCTAACTGCTTTATTATTCCAATGATGAAAATCTTCAAAACAATATTTCATGTCTGTGTTGATGAACCTCCTCCTTCTGCTTTAAGACAACGAATACATTTTCCCAGAAACTGTACTAAAACTCTGGGAGCTTCCGGAATATCCTTTGCTTCAAATAAGAAAAACTTTCTCTACAGTTCTGGCAGACGGTCTTTGATTATCTTTCTTTTGAACTTAATGGTTTGTAGTTTTATGTTAGGCATTACTATCCATTTGTCAGTTTGAGTGACATTGATTGCCTTTATTTGTGAAATCTCTACCCAAATTTCTTCCAGATCCTCTTTGAATCTTAACTGATGCTTTACAATATTAATTTCTCCTAACAACCCTAAACAGTCGTTTTTTCCAATGTTCAATGAAGTTTTCTCTAAAAGGTCAAAAATTCCTTGACAATTGTCATTAACTTCTCTGGTTATTCTTTTGTTTTCTGTGAGGTCTACCTCCCATACCTTGAGTATTACATCACCTTTCATCTGCTCTGAAACATATAGCTTTTGAGCCTCCCCGAAATCCTCTTTTGTTGAAAAAGCCACTTCTTTTTGGAAAGTTGTTCTGGCTACTTTCACTTCTCTTTCTTTCTGGAGAATATTCTCCAAGGATTTGCTTGTTTCCTGAAAGTAATTTTGAACAAATTCCAGATTAAAAAACACTCCTGGATGTTCTTTTTCTATCTCCATATGTATTCCCAATACCTGGGCCTGGAATATTTCAAGCTCTACCACTTGATTTGAAATGGAATTAATCTTATCTTGTAATTGTTTATTTATTTCCTCTTTCTTTAGGACCTATGTTTGAGTGACCTGTATTTTCTGATTTTCTTCCTCTAAGCTTTCTTTCAGTTTTTGAATCTCTTGAATATCATTTAATCTAGCTCGTTCTAGACCCTTTTTTATCCCCCAACTGATATTTCTTTCAGTCTCCTTTAATTGATCCTGTAGCTGAGCTATCATCTGATCTTTCTGCTCCAACATAGTTGTCAAACTACCCACAGAGTATAAAATTGTCGATGCTAAGGCTCCCATTGTACCTTCTATCTCTGTAGTGAATTCTCCCTCTTTAAGCTTTTGTCCATCTATAATGATCTTGTGCTTTTTAATCATCATATCTCCTCTTGGATGCATTTCCTGTTTTAGGATAGCCTTTCTCTTTTACTGAAAAAATAATCGGAGGGAGGAACCTCATCTCTAGAAATAGGATCAAGATCACTTACGTATAGAGCTCCCTCTTGGGGGTTTCCATAAGTAGACTGCAATGGATTCAAAGAGGTAATGGGACTTCCAAGTTCTGTCGATGTTGTTCCTCCTACTTTTTTGGGAATATTCTCAGGGATTTCTGAGGGTATTTCCAACTCCTTTCCTTTCCTTTCCCTGCCTCTGATTTTTCTGTCTGAGGAACTTCTGTCTCTTGTGAAGACATTTCAATCTCCTTCATTTTCCCCATTGTATTTTCTTTATCCTATACATCTGTTTCAAAGCCTGGGGGAGGCCCTTCCTTCTCTGGAGGAGGGGTCGTGGACTCACCCTGCAAGATCTTTGGCAAACAGCTTCGCCTATGACTTTGGAAAGATATGAAACTAGTCTGTAAGTCGGGTGATATGGCCCGTACCCTATTCAATACATCCTCATAAGTTTTAACCTCCTTGAATATATCATCATAAATAGATTTTTCGTGCTCATAAACTTTCATATTACAGTGCATCAAATGTCTGCTTACTAATTGATAAGGGTCATGCTTTATGTGCTCAATATCTACCAGTTTTATCTCTTCTAAAGCTTCGGCTTCCACTTTAGAATGGCCTAGGTTTAGGAATGAAAAATTCCCGACATACACAGGGAAGATTGGCTAGGATTTCTTTTGAGCTACCTTTAGCTCTATCCCAATACCACCTTTCACTATTTGATGTGTTACCTCCCTTAATACCAGTCTGTCCGGGAGGAATTTTAGAAGTGCGTGAGGGGGGATTGATCACCCATAAACCCTAATGTAAGAGAAGTTTTCATCAACAAACCAATCAGCTATTGCTTTGAGATTTTTTGAGACTAGCTCAGAAATGTGAGGGGTTTCACAACCATAAAACATTTTATGCATTGGAATTACTATGAAATGACAAATTTTGTAAAACGCATTCTTATCATTTTCTTCCCATAGCACAGAGTGATACTTGTGAATGGGTTCGGGGTAGGTTATGTTCCAACTCCAATTCATCAGGGGAAAATGAGTCACAAAGCAGACTGTGTCCATAATGTACGCTGACATGTAAAAGGCCACTGGCTGACCTTTAGATTTTGCAACTCTATAATTTAAAACTTCTTGAGCTAGGTTATCAGACAAAATATTACTCCAGTTAAAAGTGTATCCTTCTGAAGATTCTTCTAAAAAGGGCACCCAATCTTCAAGAAAATGGCAGGGATTCTTTTTCCTAAAAAGTCTACACAACATAATGGCTACATAGACCATGTACTCGTTCAAAGACGCTATGGCATAAACCCCATGGGTATCGCCCCTAAACTTTGATGGACATCTCCACCATTCTCTAATTAAATCTGGATAAGTTCAGTCTGCCTCAATACACTCCTTCCTTTGAAATTTAGCTAAAAACTCGACATTATAAATGTATTTAGGATTTGGTGAGTTTATACATTACTTGTATATGTTTTGGCCTGAATGAGCCGACAACGACTCCTTGATCATTTAGAATGCTTCTTGTTGGGATATCAACCTTTTCCAAGGCCCAATTGATCATGTCGTTGTATGCCATAAGCCGAGGGTGCACTACGATCTTATGAAGCTCTAATTCTGTTATATCCCGAAAGTGATTCTCGGAATCAGTAGGAGAATTCTTGATTTCGTAATCTAGGAATTCAGAGATTTGTGTCCAAGATTTAATTGAGTCGATGGTGTGTGGTGTGGTGTCAGATATGATATCTCCTTCTGGGTTACGCATCTCCTCTGTATCATCACTCTTCTTCAATGCTTTCTTCGGTGCCATGACTTTATGTTAGCTGGAAAACCTGTCACAGAGAAGGCGTGTATGAGCTCGACTAAATGCGTCTTACGCTTGATAGTATGAAATAGAATATGTTGCGAAACTCATACCTTTAAACTCTCTTTTAATTCATTTAACGATGGAGGGACTGATGCAGCTAACAAGAATTCAATACATTTAATGCAATAGATATTTACTAAGATACGCATTAGTGTCACATATCATCAGTTGTTCTTTATTAAAGTGGCCGCATTTTGGCGCTTTTGAATTCAAAATTCGAAAAATTTCGTTCAATCAGAAACCGAAACGTGAACAAACCCTAAAAATTTTGATTTTCATTAATCATGCTTTCAAAACAGAATTAATTTAGACTAATCATAGATTAAGAGTCGAGATTTCACGTTTTGGGATTTCGGGGATCGTGTTGACAAGAGTTATGTTATTGTTGAATCCTGATTTCCGAAATTGCGAAATCATGACAAGTTTAAATTAGGACTTAAATTCGTTTTAATAAATTAATTAATCAGTATTAAACTTTCGGGGTTTCGAGGATCATGAATACATAAGGTATGACATCGATGAATCCCGATTTCTGAAATTGTGAAATCATTAACTTAAGCTGTAAACTTTCATATTAGTGAATTAATTAATCAGGATTAAATCAGACTAAACACAGATTAAGAGTCGAGACTTCGCATTTCGGGATTTCGGGGATCATGTTGACAAGAGGTATGTCCTCGATGAACTCGGTATCTCGAAATTGCGATACGATTAACATATTCATTAATAATTAGTAACTTCCATATTTCGAGAAATCGGAGATCGGGATTCCGCGATTGGAAATGCATTAAAACATATGTTCTCGTAAACCGCGAATTCCGAAAAACTTTTTAAAGGTTAATCTTAACTCCTTTAGGGTTTAAACTTTTCGTGATTTAAGAAATAATTTTACAGAAAGCGCGTCGGGACTTTTATAACATTTTTGGTTCTTTTGCCTTTTATTATTTAAAGAATAAAGCATGTCGAGATTTCGATACCATACTTTTGGAAATGATAGTGAGGGTTATGCTTCATGAAAATATGAAACCCGAAAAAGGAAGGTTTTAGTTTTGAAGATAAAAAATTTAATATATGTTTCAACAAATACAATGCAAAGTCCTAACTTCAATTTTCTATAAATGATATGCTTCCTAAAAATGCAATTTTCAATTCCTTTCTGCAATTCAAAAATAAAAAATGCAATCTTTCTTTACATGCACTAAGATAAATTACAAAGACTCAAAAGATCAAAATGCCAATCAATGTAAAATGCCTAATATTTTTGTATTTTCAATATAAGAAAAATGAAAATGCATGGATTGAACAACAACTTTATATATAAAGACTCTACTGTGTATAGACAGAGACAACCCAAGCAGGATATCAAGGAGAAAAAACACCCAGCCCAAGGTGTTAGGACAATCAAAATGAAAATATGATGAGAAATGTATCCCCAAAAATTCAACCAAAGACAGGTTTCATGTCATTCCACAGACACTTAACAGTCACTACAGAGACCCAAGAAGACTCAACAATCATCAAAACCTACCCAAAAACCACTAAACCCAACAAACAAGGAACAAAGGTTGATGTACGTGACTATTCAAGGGAAAAGCACGTATGTACACAGGTTGCAGAAGCACAACACATGTATATACGCGACTGTCAAGTGAAAACTCGTGTATACGTGTCAAAAACACCAGCTATGCTAAGGAGAAGAATGAAAGACTCAGACCCAAAGTGAACAAAGGATGTTAAGAAATCATATGACAATAAACTCAATATGAACGAGAGAAATCTAAGGAGAAAAACACTCCAAACCCCAAGAAAGAAGATTCAATCCCCAATATGGTCGTCAATTTTGTTACAAGGAAAATCTCTATATGGCTAGGGGAAAACCACAATAGACGAAAATGACTGCAGAAATCAACTCTATTCTCAAGTATGTTATACAAACAAATATGCTAGCAAGACAAGATAAAAGGCCTACCTCGTCCAGACGTTCGATGAAGTCCACCATTTAGCACTTTACCCAAAGTGATATACCTGCAACTATTCCTCAACAACCAAACAACACAAGCATATGGTGATAATATATGATGTTAGAACATTCAATAGCATAATCCTTTAACATTCATAACAAATACGCCCATGGAATAATAATTCAAATATTTACAAGATATCAATTGGATGAGAAAAGAGTATTTCTATTAAGATATAATCAACATAAGTGAATAAGTTACAGACTTCCGTGCCGGCATGGTTTGGAATCAAGAAACTAAGGTCCTTCTAGTTGGGCTTCCACCACTTCAATCCTCCACCAAAGACAAGCTCATGTAATAGAGACAATGGAGTTCTCACTCAATAAGGGAAGAGCTTGGGCGTTGAACACTATGTTCAGACTTAAAGGATAAATGGATGTAGACTCAAAGTGAAGTGGATAATTCCTCCAAACTAACTTTGCTCTCAAAGTTGAATTCTTTCTCTCCTCTTTTCCATAGCTCGGAATTGGCCCATTTATAGCCTTCAAGTGGAATTGAAGGGTTGATTCAGAACGTTTACGATATATGGAAGGCCAAGGATCATTGATCTCCTGCCATGACATGGAAACCCGACACTATTTTTCAATTTTTGGCACATTTCCCGATGTACGCGGGCTATAGTGGTGCAACCTGCATATATGCATGTTGTATAGTAGGCAAGGTGCGTATATGTGGAAAAAAATGTATCTTTAGCTATGGGATTTGAAAAAAGGGATTAAAAGTTTGCATGGGGAAATGGAAAAAGGCCTTCTATGCAAGAATGCATGGGGTGAGGCAAATCTTGCTATAACAGGTTTGTAATCCCTCTCAAATGTCACCAACCTGCAAAAAATCAGCAAGCAAAAGCTTGCTAGAAATGTTGCAAAAGTGACAAAAAACTTGTGAAAATTTATGTTGTAAAAACCATAATTTTTTTATGTAAATTTCAACAAGTTATAAGCATATAAATGACCTATCTAAGCATGTTAGTATACACGAATATTATGGAAATGAACAACAATTAGAAACAAGAAATTTTAGAGGGTGAATGTGGGTAAAATGGAGATTTCCATATCTGAAATCTTCTATTAAAACCCTAGGCAACCTTGCCAATCTTCTATGCTAAGCTACAAGAAACAATAGGAAGTGAGTAGATATATATATTAAATCAAAATAATTTGAAATAACTACCAAGAAGCTCACTAGATCTATGATAATACTATCATAAACCTAAACAAGCAAAATAATTTGTTCAATATTCCTACTATAGATCTTCAAAGCTAAGCATGTAAAAGAAAAATGCAAAAGAACAAGATCACCTCATGAAAATTATGGAACCAAGAAGACTCCCAACACGATATGTCTTCTAAATATTTCCTTTATTCAATAGTAAGCTTGAGAAAATACTTGCCACAAGTTTGAGAGAAGAACAAGAGAAAAAGAGAGCAAGAGAAAAGACTGGGAGAGGAGATATTTTGGCATGGTAACAATACCAAGAGTAGATGTGTGAAATGAGGGAGGAGAGGCTCTTATTTATACTTGGGAGCCAAGAGTTACCCCTCTTGGATTCTCTCCAAGTGTCCATCAACTAAGAGTCATTGAGCATCTCAAGGGGGGTGCACTTTTAGGGTTTTGAGCAAGCTAGATTTTTGGTAGATGAGTGAGGGTGTGAGGTGGCACCTTTTTGAATTTTTCCAACAACAAATTAGACTTTTGGGATAGAACTTAGGGGAAAAAAAAGTTTCTTCTTTTAATTTGTCACTTAGCTAGACTTTCTCCTCAAGGGGGACACACTTTTCTTAGGGAGATGTTGGTTTGAAGTGGGGTTTAGATGAGGGGGGTTTATAAGTTAGGAAAAGTGTTTCTCTAACTTAGGAAATGGGTTTAGGATTATCTCCCACTTTTTATCTAACCTGTTTTCTTCATTATTTACAAAAAATGGCATTTTGACTTTGTCAATTAAGCAATTAAATTGTTGACTCTAGACTGACCTGGACTCCTCATGGGAAATTACCTAGCAAAACTTGTCCAATTGAGCTGAAACTTGGTACAAGGGTGTAGGGGGTCTCATTCCATTTATTTTGAGCACAAATACCCCTATCAAAATCCAAAGGACCTAGTTTTTACATTTTTTCATAAAAAATAATTAAAATTACCATTAAATGGGTAATTTTAAAAAATTAAAAAAAAAATCTTAGACTCGATAGAATTCCGCAAGACTCTAGGATATGTCTATCATGGTAATTTACAATATTCATAGACACTATATACCATAGGGATCGACCATTAGAACTCCTTTCACCACTTTGGAGGATTATTGTGGTAGTGAAAAACTCAAGGGAAATTAATAAGGATGGTTAGGCCAAATTAATAACTTGAGGAAAAAAAAAACTCGGTGAAAGGGACTCCTCTAATGATAAATTCCTAGGAAACCAACCTAAAATATGATCCATGTAGACCCATTACATTATTATCCCACGCAAGGGAGCAAAAATTCCAATTACAAAAACACGTGTTGAGATCAAAACCGCCTTGTGGAACCAATAGGTCTTCAAACTAGTAGCACCATCAGGTACATGTCATCATGGCACATGGAGTTGACCCCCTAGTTGAAATAGGTGGTCAACATTTGGCTTCACAGAGCGATGTGTGTTTGATCTTCATTTGGGAAGGAGAGCATACGAGAATTTGAAATCTACAAAACAAAGTGCTCACCAATACCCAACATAAATACATGTATAAACAAATAAATAAATGCTACAAACAAAAATTACATAAATGAAATAAATATTGTACAGTAATAAAAAAAAAAAAATTATGATACAATGAATCATTTAAGTAACATAATTACATAATGAAATAAACAATACAAAACTGAAAGAAAGGAGAAGGGTTAGAGATACGTTACAAAGGGTGTCCCTTGGACAACAAGTGACCATATGAAGAAATACTTCAAGGGGGAGTCCTATCACTAGCATGTATGACTTTATGTCTTCCCACTAGATGAGAAGAGTTCCTAGAAGACTGATACACTTTACTATGATTTATGCTTCTCCCATGTGAATCATTGCTTCTAACTTTAGGCCACTTGGGACAATCCTCCTTAAAAAAATTATGATGATATTGTATAGGTGCCATGTGAAAAGATTATGAACTTATTTTTTCCTTAAAAGGCTTGGAATACCTCTTCATAAGGATGATATACTTTGCATTACCATTATTTACCTTATCATCCTTATGATTTTCCATCACACTTGCATCATCAATTTTTTCTTTGATTTTCCCAATTTCTGAAAAATAAGGAGGATGTGGCCCAAGAATTTTATTTGATTATTTTTGTAATCTAAATGATTCCTCCGATGACTTGACACATTTTCAACTGAAAAAACCCAACTTTTATTCTAATTTTTAAGGAGTGAAATCCTTATTTGTTTTATCCAAATCCTCCTCAAGAAAAATCCCATCAAAAGAGTTCATGGCGTCCCAAACACTACAAATGTTTGGGATTCATCTTTAGGTTCCATATTGGTAGATGTTAGAGAAGTAGACGTTATCTCATAACATCCAATCTCTAGTTCACTATACACAATATTATTTGTGGGATTCCTAGGATCCTCAACATGGTACTTTCTTTCCAACTCCTTGTTTAATCTAAACATTGAACCATTTGGAGTTCGAATGGTGGCATAAGTTAAATCCATTTGCAAATTACCACCTAAATCTGCAGTTGTCTTCCTTGAAATCAACATACCCCAAGCATCAGGCACATCAATCACAACAATATCTATCTCTATCATGATGTCTGAGAATGCAGCCAAGTGTACTTGTAATCCTTTAATTAAACCATGCACCTGAATTGTCTTGCTATCAATAGCACAAATGTTATGATAAGGTCTAGATATCCTTAAATTCAATTGTTCCATTACTTTCTTAGTCATAACAATTGAACTAGCATCTCATTCAAGCATGCAATTGTGAAGAATAAAATCATTTATGAGCAAAGAGAGAAAAAATGGTCTATTCTTTTCAGTTCCCCTATCCACATTCTGCAAGATAACCGGTGCATCCTGATAAGCTACTGTTGGTGGAATGTCAACATTTTTCTGAGAAGGATTTTCTATGGCTCTAAGTAGCTTCTCCCTCTGAGAAGGAATCTTCATTATCTTTGACACAGGTACCAACATCTTTTCATTACTTAACCACCCTCACAAGTCAATATTTAAATATGAACTTGAGTGAACCATTGCTTTAGGAGGGGTTTGTGATACCTTGGGAAAATTTGCTTGATTTATATCTTGATTTATGTTTCCATTCCTTTGGTCGGAAATGCCTCTATATCTAGCCATTTCTGACACTTGTTGTGGAGTGGACTTAGGACCAAACTTTTTTGTTATTCTATCCTCCACAACATTATTACAATTTACGCCCTCACTATGTTTCATCAAATCCATCCATTCAGGCATGCCAATATTATATTCATGACCAAACATATTAACTTGTTCATTATCTACTCTATAAGGTCTCATTTCATCACAAAGTTGAAGAAAGACTTGGCAGGTTGATTCCTAATGAAATTGTCCACAAGGTCTACAATAAGGAATAGCTTGGCGATCAACCAAGTTAGTGGATTCAAATGGATTTGATGGCATTTGATCTTGGGGAGGAGGTCTCTCAGGCCATTTATCATTTGGCCTATGTTGGGGCCTAGTAGATTGATCCCTTTCCATGGCTATCAACCTATTTTGCATGGAATTCATTTGATTAACATTATTAACCTCCATCTTCTTAATTAATTGAGTAAGTTCCTTAATTCCATCATTAGAAGACCCTTGATTTTCAACCTTCTTTTTATTCTCCTCATAAAGTTGAGAAGAAGCTCCTCTAGAAAAACCAGGATTGTTAGACTTCCTAGCATCCTACATATTTTTATCAATCCTTACTTCCATAATTGTGCATTCTTAAGAGTTTGAAGATCCTTATCCCTTAGTTGATATCTCATTTCTGTAATGTCTCCACTTTGGGACATCATCACAGTGCAGAGGGTTATGATGACCAGAGTAGCCAGATGGAGGTTATAACAAGTACAGGAGTATTTGAGAGGCATTTTGGGGTCCATCTTGCATTGATGATCATATTCCATCATTACGAGCTGTTCCCCACAGGTTGGCTTTGGTTTCGTTGCATTCCGACGATTTCCATGATTTTGACTATTTTGAGCTATAAGTTAATTGAAATCACTGAAGAGGTAATTTTGGGCACATTACTTGGAGGAACCTCTCGGTGTAATAGCTCATTGGAATCGGGAGGAGAAACACTACAGGATGGGATGGCTAGAAGTGACTTCCAGTGGCCAAGGAAGCCACAAGGAGAGATAAGGAGCTTTTCAAAGGTAAAAAGGTTAATTAATTAATTAAATATTAATAAAATGAAAGTCACTTTGGAGGGATAAGGGGAGCCAAAAGTATAAAAGAAAGGCAAGGGCCTCTTCTCATTATTCATGTATGATCTTATTTTGATATCTGGCTTTAGCTAGTGAGCCCATCTCTTGGGGGTTTTGAGGGTTTTGACTTAACAAACCCTAAAGGACAATTCGTTGGTGAAAGATTCCACCTAGCTTGTCCCAAGATTGGTCTCGGGGATGCAATAATCTCCCACACCATTCTAGTTCCATATCTACTCAGTTGCAGGGGGATTCTACATCAATTTTAGGTGCAGATAGAGAGAGGGTGCACCAGTTGAGGATTTTCAGCAAGAGGGGCACACCATCTTTGGAGAGAGATTCGCTGCAGGAGATTGGCAGGGCCGTTGAGGATTCTATCACTTGGGTTTTCATTACAGGGCCTTGGACATTAGATCTAGTGCTTTCTGAGATAGTTTTATGGCTCAGATTATTTCTTGAGCAGTGGGACGAATTGAAGAGAAGGATGGCGTTTTTCAGATCCAGATCTAGTCCGTTTGGAGGGGTTACACTTCAGATCTGACCCTGAGACTTCACCTAGTGATTTGCAGTGTCCCGATCTATATTTATGGAGAGTTTCAGAGCATTTGGAGGCCTCCTTCAGCAGGGCCGAATTATCTAGGGCTTCATTCATCCAGTGGGGCACACCATTCAATGGAAGATTTCAGATCTACAGGGTTTGAGAGTGGATTTGGAGATTTGGACACCTGGGTTGTCCTTACAGTTGCCCGATCTAATAGTTGGCATATTTCTCAGGGTGATTGGACATATTTGACAGCAGGGCCGAAATATTGAGGGGCTTCAGCACTACAGCATGGCGTGGCATCTTCTATCTTGAGGGGTTTGGCACTTGGCATTGGTCTTCATCTTATATCCAGCCTTTGGAGGCTTATTTTGTATTGTCGGGAGCATTTTGTAGTATCTCATACTTGTTATCCATTATCTATCTTCTTGGCCATCTGTTGAGCATTCTAGATCGACATCTTCATTGTAGCAAGTTCTTCTATCTTATGAATAAAATAAGATTTGAGATGTTTTGGCTTGTCTATCTTATTGCATATGGTTGAGGTATGTTCCATGGTTATCTATTTCTTTTATTTGCTTCATACACACATATAAACACATCTAAACAAATAGATCAACAAACTGTTTGACGAAATACCACAACCAAAAAAAGGTTTTAAAAAGACACCAAAACCATGATGATCCTTGCATAATGGCTTGGGATCATTACAGTGGTATCAGAGCTTAGATTCCTGCCAGCTAGTGGGAATTAACACATGCATGCAGATCCATAGAGGGGTCTTCTATACGGAGAGATGGATTTTTTTTACCTTGCTAGAGAGAGTATGATCTGTAAAGGGGAATATTACACCCTTGGGGAGGAAACAAGGGTTCAATTGACATTCCAACAGTTTTTATCTATAAAGAATCCTAGGTGGAGCAAAGAGGAGGTTATATAATTGGTCAACATAGCAGAGGAAAACAAATCTATGGATATTTTGGACTTTACTAGAGATATTGTTGATTGTGATAGGGAATATCAAACCCTCAATGAGATTCTTAGAGATCTAGTGGCATTCCATCATTTTTTATCCTATAAAAATCCTAGCTGGAGAAAAGATGAGGTTACACATTGGGTCGGCATAGCAGAGGAAAACAGAGCTATGTCAGCTAGATGGTTGGAAGAACAGAGAAACCCCACGCCTAATAGGAGCACACAACCTTGCCATTATTGCAAGGGGCCATGGGAACCTGATCATAGGTGTAGGGATCAAAAGCACACTATTGAGGCACACTATGATAGGGAGGATGAGGTGTGTGTGGATGGAGCGATAGAGATTGATTCAGAGCAGTCAGATGATGACAGTGACTCGTGCATAGATGCTAGTGATAGTGACTCTACCTTAGAGCATAGTGATGTTTGCATGCTTGAGGAGGATGATGACCCCTATGTAGTGGATAGGCAAATGGATGGACAGGACAATGGCACCAATGTCTCAGCAAACATGTCACATACCATTGATGACCTTATGCCTCAACGGAGTGGTGACACTAGTGAGGAGTCACACATGTTAGCACCTAGGGATGATGATCTTCCTATGGGGGTCGTGACACATCTGTCACCTATTTAGACACCCATGATAGCCACATCACATGAGGAGATCAGTGGCATGTCAGGTATGATGGATGAGCCTAGTGTGAGGGATGCACACCATGGACAGGTAGACCCACAGATCCACGAGGAGGTACAAGATGTACAGGCAGTTGACCTCACACATACAGGTCAGCCAGAGGAGATGGAGTCACAACTATTGGAGACTCCATTAGTTGAGCAGATTGCAGAGACTGATAGTTTGATGGAGCACTTATTTCTAGGATCGTCTTGCAGTGACGAGGATGCACTCTTTAGTATCCAGGATGACCATAGCATGTGTCTGGATACATCTATATGGGATCCAGGTGCAGATGATAGTAGTAGGTTGAGTGCATAGGAGGATACAACTGCTCACACCAGATACAATATGATTCAGAGGGGGCTAGTAGTTGAGGATGATGTGCAGTTACATATGGACAGACCCAATAGCACCATAGACAGTGGGCAATTGAGCACGCTATCTTATGCAGAGAGTGTCTATGGGGACTTTAGAGTTGACATTAGCGAGATTGATAGTGGCAGTGAGGGATATGAGGTGGCACCTCAGCATGACCATGATCAGGGGTCACACCACTCAGCAGCACAGTTGAGAGTTAGTGAGGCTATGATCATGGCAACCACTAGACGTATTGATGACATGCATGCAGTGATGGAAGATTATTGCTAGAGAGCATCAGTGGCATATGGTAGTTCAAATGAGGGGATTTCCATGGATGATTTTCATACTCTCAGGGAGAGAGTATCTGTGATGTAGCATGAGTCTATGGGAGATGACATGAGTATGCCAGAGCATACAGTGAGGAGTGAAAGTGCACAAAGACATGCCAAGATATACAGTCAGGTTCAGATAGGTGTATTGACTTGTAGGGAGGAGACGCACTTAGGGGAGTATGCAGATGTCACTCATTTGTAGCAACACATAGTTGTGGGGGATCACCTTCACCATTTCAGCAGTTGCATGGGAGATGAGAGATGGAGGTTGGTTGACCAACAGTCAGAGGGGTTACTTCCAGTTGTACTAGATGCTTGGGATTCGGTGATGACCACAGGAGAGCATCTTTCATGGATACCGATGAACGAGCTTCTAGTCGAATCCTTGGGTTTGACCAAAGCATGTGACACCTCCCAGTCCGACAGTCAGCTACAGATGTTTCTGTTAGCCTGTCCTGACACTTCTATCATAGACAACAGCATGAGGAGGGATAGGCTATGGCTAGGGGCATGGAGAGTGAGTAGGCCGAGACTACAAGACAAGAGTACTTTTACGGCATACGGTAGGTCAGAGGTGGACCGTGTTATACAGACAGTTGAGACTTGGTGTGTGATGATGAACATCATAGACCAAGTGATGACAAATGAGCGCAGAGGGCTTCCAACAGTGATCGGTCCAGCACAAGAGCAGCTAACGGAGACTGGAAGTGATAAACTTCCAAGTTTTCCATGGGATCCAGGAGTTCACTTGGTTAGCAGGATGTTTCGCTACATGACAACCCAGGTGGCACTAGAGAGCCACACACTCCACCTTGGGTTGGTTTGGAGTGGGCCAGCAAGTACTTGTCCTATGGGGCGAGACCTTTTCTTCCTCTTGATCATCATGATAGGGCATGGAGACGTTTGGACATGTACTTCTTCTACAGAGGTGTCTATGCCGATATAGTTTCTGGGCAGTAGGTTCGGTGGTCACAAGTATTTCATCTTGAGGATCTAGGCGAGGAGGATCCTATATGTATGCAGGGGACAGTCAGTCGTGGACATCATAGTGCAGTGTCAGCAGGAGGATCGTCGACAGAGGTTAGCATTGGACCCAGGGATTGCAGGATTGAGCAGTTCATTGACCGACAGGGGAGAGTGGACCATTGCAGGGGAAAGTTATTTTAACTTTCCATTTAGCTTCAGTGTTGAGGGGAGCACA